>PVKM010008332.1:27520-39332 GCA_004027735.1 Carollia perspicillata
ACAGAGAATAAGTAGCATAGAAGGTGGGGAGAAAATAGACAGGGAGAGGGAAAGAGTAGTGTGGGAAGTGTAGAAGCTAAAGAACTTATGACACATGGACATGAACTAAAGGGGGGGAGTGTGGGAGGGAGGGGGTGTACAGGGTGGAGGGGAATGAAGGGGGGAAATGGACAACTGTAATGGCATAATCAACAAGATATATTTTAAAAAGTAAAAAAATAAAAGACCCATCCATCAACAGATAAATGAATAAAGAAAATGTTAGTTAGTCAGAAAAGGAATGAATTAATGCATGTAACAACATATTAGGTAGACCTTGGAAACATGCTAAATGGAAGAAGCCAAAATCCAAAGTCTATATATTGTATGACTCCAGTTATATGGAAATATCCAGAACAAAGAAGTCTTTAGAGAAAGAAAGCAAATTAGGACCTCCATCCAAGATGGGGGAATAGGTAGACACACTGTGCCTCCTTGTACAACCAAAAGAAGAACAACAATTTAGAGACAAAAAATAACCAGTACCAACAGAAAATTGAACTCTATGGAAGTCCAACAACCAAGGAGTTAAAAGTAGCATAGATAGTAGAGAAAAAAATAGACAGGCAGAGGGTAAGAATAGTATGGGAAATGTAGAAGCCAAAGAACTTATATGTATGATCCATGGACATGTACTAAAGTGGGGCAGTGTGGGTGGGAGGGGGTGTGCAGGGTGGAGGGGAGTGCAGGGGGGAAAATGGGACAACTGTAATAACATAATCAATAAAATATATTCTTTAAAAAAGAAAGCAGATTAATGGTTATCAAGGGATGGGGGAATGGGGAAATGAGAGTGACTGCTTAGTATGCACAAGTTTCTTTTGGGGGTGATGAAAATATTTTGGATTTAGTGGTGATGGTTACACAACACTGTGAATGTACTTAAAAACACTTTATTGTATACTTTATATGGTATATGAATTATATATCAAAGAAAAGATGATGGCATACGTGAACTTAAACAATGAAACTGGGAATACAGAGGCAGATTTCTGTGGTACAATCAATAGGATGCAGTGACAAATGTGATTTGAGGACAGAAAGAGTGAAAGGGAAAAATGACATGAGAGGGTTTGGAAGTCCCCTGTAATGAATTGTAGTAGCTACCAGGGGAGCTGAGTAGCACTAGGGAAGGGTTTCTCTGTACACATCAGGTCATTGTCAATGAGCCTGACCCAGACCTAGTGGCTAGCTTTTGGGGCTTTGTTTGTGGTGGTCAGCAGAAGAGGCACAGGTACCTGCTAGGCTACAGATACACCTTTGGAGCTGAACTGTCTTTGACATGGAGGTCTCAGAAGTAGCCAGGGAGCTACCAGCTCTCACCTCCTATAGTGATAATTCAGTCCCAAAGACTAGCCCTAAGGTTCTCTCTTCTTCGTAACTAATATTGACCACAGAGGCATGACTAATCTCACTAGTCATGCCTCTGTGGTCAATATTAGTTACGAAGAAGAGAGAACCTCACCACTAGATCAAGAAGGGGAGGGAGCCAAACCAAGGGGATGGGGAGCTGATCTAAAAATCACACTTCCCTTCCATATGTGTGAAAATCACACATAAGACTGAGAACTCCAGTCAAGGGCCTGCTGGCAATCTGTTCAAAGGTAAAACTGCTGGGCCAAGTGCATCCAAACTCAACTCTGACACTCGTTAACTTCGTGACCTTGGATAGGTTTGTACTTCTCCCAGAACCTCTGTTTTCTCCATTATGAGACTAATTACTATACTTTCCATGGGTACTGGGAGGCAAAAATGAGATCCTGGATGTGGGTATGTGCAGACACTTGATCCAGTAATAGTATCCTCCCCCACCTCCACTGGCTCCTTTCCTACACAGCCTGGGAAGTAATCAGGCTCCCTAGCCCCTGCTGTCCCTCATCTACTGCCATCTCCCTCCCCTACCCCTGAGGCAGGACCAAAAAGGACTCCAGGCCGCACTCTACCACCTCTTGCAGTCTGACTGACTCCACTCCCTGAGTAATGTGGTCCAAGACCATGACTTGGTTTTCATCTCATGTTGAAGCCTCCCAAGTCATGTCTCCAGTCCTAACATAGGCCCCATCACGGTCTCTCCTGCGAGCATAGCTACTCCCATGACTCCGTTTCCTCTTTGATTTATTGGATCTGACAATCCCTGTATGTCTTGGAGTTACTGAAGTGGCCAAGTACCTGGCACACAGTAGGTGCTTAGTATTGGTTGGCATCTATCTCCAAAGCTCATACATAACGTATTGTGTGGTCTTATGCAGTTCCTTCACTTCTCTATCCCACCATTCACCATCTCTTAAGTCAGGACAATAGCCCTACTCTGTTCTCACAGAGTATACATCTGGGCATAAAAACCATACAACATATGCAGAAGTAATTGAAAAGTAAAGGGCCTCTGAAACACAAAGTATGCTCAAATGGTATCACTCCATCATACTGTCAGGTGATTCCAGTGGCCTAACATTGTTCCTGTGCATCCTTGCCAAGTCCAACTCTGAGCCTCTCCGCTGATAGGGAAGATGGGCAGTAGTTTGTAGTCTGTACTTTGTAGTTTGTTACTGTAGAAGGCTCTGAAAGAAGCTGGTACCTGGCACTGTGCTAGGTGTTCTACATCATCCATTGTGCCCCAGAATACCTCTGCCAAGTGGGTCTTATTCTGGTCCTTACTGGGGAGTGACTAGGCTGACAGAGGTAGAGACACAGTCCTGAGATGAAAGGGCACAAAAATGGAATGACTCCACAGGCTCTCACTGTCTCACCCACTGACCACTGCCTCTGTCAGAAACAAAAGTAGACATTCTCCTTTCCTTCTGTAGACTAGGTTCCCCCAAATCATCATCATCATCATCATCATCATCATCATCATCATCATCATCTGAGTAAATGGAACTACCAGTCACTGCTGCTCAGGCTGGAAATTTGGGCATTATGTTAGCCTTGACTCATCTCTTCCTCTTACCAACCATATCCAACTCATCAAATTAGGGCAGCCAATTCAACTGAAAAATCTCGAGTCCCGCCATTTCTTTCATGCCCACTCCCACCACGCTGGTTCTTTAACTAAGTGTACATACCTTGCTCTATTATTTGCTTCCATTTTGCTTTTACCTCATACCTGTATTGATTCTATTGTCTTCTCCATTTGTGTTGTTATGTCTTGTCTAGCACGTTTCTTCTGGATCTTCCCAAGGTACTCTACCAATCCAATAGAAGACACATTTTAGAGTGCCCTGAATTTCTATCAGTACACAGGCAGCCAATCAGGACGTAGCATGTGCTCTTGTCACTGTTGTCAGCCTAGACTTTTGCTGGGATCCCCTTTGCTTTCCTCAATAAAGAGCTATTTTATAACCTTTGCACTAATACCAGAGGAAAATAATCAGACTCCCTCTCTGAAATATTTTCTTTAAAAATGACTATCCATATAAGCAAGTAGATTTTAAAAAGAAAAACCTTTCAAGTACATTTGTATCCTGGCCTTCAGGAAAAAGGGAGGGAAGAACAGAAGGGTCAGCTGACTGAGAAAGTTGTTCTTAATCCCAGTGCCAGTAAGGCATTTGATTTCACAAGTATTAATCAAAATCACTCTTGATTATAGCAAAAACAACTTTTGCTATGATTTTATTGCAATTAACTGGAATACATGGTAATTCTGAGCAATCTTGCTCTTAAGATTAAAGAACAGCCTACCAGGAAACATATGAATAAAGCTTTAAGATCAAAATTTGCATAATTAGGTTTCTTCCTTACTCTACCCACCCCTACCCCCAGCTTCTGGCTATAAGAAGTTCTGTTGAAAGGAGATGTTTAAAGTCAGCAGGCCTACAACCTGGAATGGCACCCTGTGCTTTCCTCCGAGACAGAAACATACCTTGCTGAAGGCAGGTTCATATTCCTATAACACATCCCTGATAGACTAACAGCCAGCCAGACAGGTGGACAAATTGCTGAGTACAGAGACTTGGAGCCATACTTTTAGAGGCAGCAGTAAAAAAACCCAGCAGCAATGCATTCTAGAATTTGCTTCCTAGCAGTTTAGCACCATGCATATTTGTTCACACAGTTCTGCAGATAATATCATACTCTATTCTCCAAAAGATAACCTAAACAATACATCAAATCCCCAAACTACAGGTTTTGTGTACGAAACATGTTTTAATGCCTGGTCACAATGGATGTCCTTACCACATACCACATTCCCCCCCAGCAGAAAGACCCACCTACTACACTTCTCTAACTGGGTTGTGACAGCCAGAGCCAGTGTCTCACCCCACTTCACCGATTTCCTACCAGCCCTAGAGTCTGTAACCATCTGGGAAGAGCCTGTGTGGCTCCAGGAGAAGCAAAGCTTTAAGCAGTTATTTTCCTGAAGATGTGGAAAGAGAAACTATGCACACACATACTCCTGAAAAGAGGGAGAAATGCAAGGAATGATGGTACCAGTTACACATCTGACATGCAGGCTGGGGGCTGAATATTTCTGAGACCAAGTGAAACAATTCCCACCACTCACCTTCCACCCTCATACAGTGGTTTTCCATTCAATTCCACCCATGAAAAGATCTTCAACATTTAAAATCATGTAAAATGTCAACAGTTTCATTTTCCCTTAAATAAGTTATTCTTAGACATGCAGTAAAGTTTAGGCTGAAATGTTAATATTCCTTTATTGGTAGGTGTGGAGGAAACAATTTTTTTTTGTTCTTTGCTGCTTTGAAAACAAATGCAGAAAAGAGAAAGAAAACAAGCCAAGAGAACAGTTGGTCTTTTTTTTCTTACAGAGACCTTCAAGATAAAATGTCACACTAGACACCACTCTGAAAACCCCTGGGAGACATCAGAAAAGGAGCACACGAGTGAGTACATTCAGAAAAGCACTGGGAGCAGGAAGGAGTGAGTAGGAGATGAACTTCCAGAAGAACAAAGGTAGATGAAATCAGGATAATAGATAAATCAAAGTCCGAGAAGCTGGATACCAGCGAATACTGGAGAAGATGAGGGAAAACTGGACCTCTCACACACTGTTGGTGAAAGTGGAAAATAATACAACCACTTTGGAACTCTACCAGTTTCCTAAAAAAATTAAATGTATCCATACCCTATGAGTCAGCAACTGCACTCCTAGATCTCCATTCAAGAGAAATGAAGACGTATGTCTACCCATAGCTTGTACATAAGTGTTCACAGCAGCCTGATTTGCAATAGTGCAAAACTGGAAATAATCCAAATGTCAGTGAACAGGAGAACAGATAAACTGTGATATATTCTTATAATGGAAAACTGGTCAGCATTAAAAAGGAACTGCTGATATACACTTGTAACATTAATGAACCTTGAAGGCATCATGCTGCATGAAAAAGCCAGACACGCAAGAGTAAATATGGCATGGTTTATTTTTACAAAACTGTAGAAGAGATATAACTATCCTATGATGTAAAAATCAGATCAGTGGTTGCTTGGAGGGAGGGGAAATCTGGTCATTGATTTAAGGGAAATTTCTCGGGTGACAAAAATAGTCTGTTTTTACATGCACTCAAAATTAAGGATCTTAATATCATATTTAGCATTTACCTGTATATAAATTTAAAAAGATACTTATCAACTATACCAGAATTCAGTGCAAAAAAATTTTTAAAATAATACTGCAGAATCCAAAAGAAGACCTGAACAAATGGAAAGATATACTAGGTTGTGGACAGGAAGATGCAATATCATAAAGATGTCAATTCTCACTAATTTCTAAATATGACATGTTTCCAATAAAAAACACTAACAAAAAATGTGTGAAGAAGCCAAACTCAGGAGCACATCATCTGTCCAGAAGGAGGTGCAGAGGCTGGAATGGAAGAGCCCTACCCCTTCCTCAAGTCAGTGTGGGGGAAGGTAGATGATGTGAAAGGGAAGGGGGAGGAACCTAAGAACTGTGTGCAGACCTGCTGCTCCCCTTGGCCTCCTGTGCAGCCCCCACAATGCAGAGAAGAGGGACAGACATCTCCCCTCTAAAAAAAAAACTGAGCAAGCTGGTGAGGGGCTGGCAGCTGGAGCAGGCCTGGGACTTACAAGAGGATCCATTCAGGCCAGTCCCCAGCCTGCTCACTAGGTTGCTCACCACCCACTGCCCCCATATGCAGCATTTCCATCCTCCCAAACTGCAGCCCACCTCCCAGTCTAAGGAGAGGAAATCCCAGCTGGGTCTCCACTGAGGAATATGAACAGACATGGAGAATCACCTGACACCGGAAGAAACCAGCAACCTCCATTTAGTCATTCAACAAATAGCTACTGATCAGTATGAGGAGGTGTCCAGCTCGGATTTCGGCCCGAGAAACATCTATGAACAAGGTAGCTCCAAGTGATGCTGTCACAGAGCAGAATTCTAGTGGGAGTGGTTCATCCACACAGCAAAATATTATTTGGCCATAAAAATGAAGTTCCGACACATGCTGCATACAATCTGGAGGAGGCTTGAAAGCCTTATACTGAGTGAAAGAAGCCAGACACAAAAGACCACATACTGCATGATTCCGTATGTATGAAATATCCAGAACAGGTGAGTACATAGAGACAGAAAGCTGATAGGTAGTTGCCAAGGCTGGTGGAGCAGGGGAAAATATAGACTAACTGCTTAATGGGTATGTGGTTTCCTTTTGGGGTGATGGAAATGTCTCAGAACTAAACAGAGGTAACAGTCACACAACTTTGTGAATGTCTTATATGCCACTAAATTGTACTCTTTAAAAGGGTGAATTTTATGGTATGCAAATTTCATCTAAAAATTCTTAAGCCATAAAAAAAGAAAACTACCTTTCAAGATGATATATTCACAGGCATGCCAGTGTAAACGTGATTTCAGTCAGAGACCACAGGGAGGCAGGCTGGAGTCTGGCTGCCCCAGCTCTTGCTCCCATCTAAAACCAGGGCTGGCCTCCATAACAGGGCTGGAAGTAAGCAGTGCCCAGTGTGTGAGGAGGGCAGGTGGGGCAGATGTCTTGGTCACCATAAACACACCTGGTCCTTAATCAGGGTCTGAGTGTGACTGCCCAAAAATGACATGGGGCCTGGTATGATTTGTTTAAACACAACGGAACTGTTCTGACCCTGCTACATGTGGTTCAAATTTCTAAAAATCCAGTACTACTTTCGATGATCCAAGGAGTTTTCATTTGAAAGAAATTCTTTAGTGCAGTGGTCCCCAACCTTTTTGGCACCAAGGACCAGTTTCATGGAAGACAATTTTTCCATGGACCTGAGGTGTGGGTATGGTTTTGGGGATGATTCAAGCACATGACATTTACGCTCACTTCCTGTTGCACAACCAGATTCCTAACAGGCCCAGACCAGTACTGGTCCATGGCCCAGTTGGAGACCCTTGCTTTAGTGAGTGCTTTTCATAGGTTTATGGAACCAGAAAGTTAGCACAGGACTATTTAGTCACCAAACACTGAAGACCTACCAGGTACAAGACGGGGGGAGAGGAAGGTGAGAAAAACAGAGTTCTTGATCCCAGTCCAGTGGTGGAGACATTTAAACAACTGAGGTAATGACAGATTCATATGCCAGCTGCTATGAATCTCGTCAACAGTCACTAGTTCTGCCTGGCAGG
Organism: Carollia perspicillata; assembly: GCA_004027735.1. Classification (NCBI taxonomy): domain Eukaryota; kingdom Metazoa; phylum Chordata; class Mammalia; order Chiroptera; family Phyllostomidae; genus Carollia; species Carollia perspicillata. The sequence goes on from PVKM010008332.1 coordinate 35,151, forward strand.
CTTGAAGTAATGGGTGGCACCTGGGTTATATTCAGGAAGGTTAGCAGACATTCTCTGAGAGCAAAAGGAGAGGACTCTGGGGCAGAGGAAACCTCCTGAGTCAAGCATTAGAGGTACAGTAGCTCATCTACCATTCTCAGAGAGCACAGAGACACCATGAGGAGGGAGAAATCTGGAGGGCCAGAACAAAACATGTGGCACGGAATGGCCAGAGAAGAAGAGGAAGGTAGATGGGGGAGGCCACATTGGGCAGGGGTAGTGAGAATAGTTAAGAATAGCTGCAGGCATAACAGGAATACGAGGATAATCTACATGTGTTTCTTGGCATATGGGCTAGAATACTGACACCTTGGCAGATGGGCTAGAATAGGGACACCACCCACTACGTTGGAGAGCACAGAAGGGGCCACCTTGGGGGAGAAATGCCATGTCTAGGCAGACTTCAGAACTCACTCTTCTGGGTTTAAAAAGAAAGTCTTTATTGCTCTGGCTGGTGTGGCTCAGTTGGTTGAAGTGTTGTCCATAAACCAAATGGTGGCAGGGTCAATTCCTGGTCAGGGCACATAGCCAGGTTACAGCTTCAGTCCCAGGTCGGGACATGTACAAGAAGGCAACCAATCAATCTCAATCTCTCAATCTCTCTCTCTCTCTCTCTCTCTCTCTCTCTCTCTCTCTCTCTCTCTCTCTCTCTCTCTCCCCCTTCCTCTCTAAAGGCAATAAAAATGTTGTCAGGTAAGGATAAAATTTTTTAAAGTACAGTTGACATACAGTACTATATTAGTTTCAAGGATACAACATAGTATACCTATGAGGTGATCACCACAAGGCTAGTAACCATCTGCTGCCTTGCCATAAAACTCCTAGAAGAAAACAGAGGTAATAAACTCTTTGACAGAGGTTACAGTGATATATTTTGGGGTGTCTCCTCTGACAAGTATAACAAAATAAACTAATGCAACTACACCAAACTAAAAAAATTCTGCACAGCAAAGGAAAATGAAAAAACGACCTACTGAATGAGAGAAGATATCTGCAAATAATACATCTGATAAGAGCTTAATATTCAAAATACATAAGGAACTCACACAATCCAACATTAGAAAAATTTTTATTTAAAAAAATGGGCAGGAGACGTTAACAGACATTTCTTTCAAGACCTCCAGATGGCCAATAGACATATGAAAAGATGCTCAACATCACTAATCAGAGAAATAAAACCACAATGAGATATCACCTCACACTTGTCAGAATGGCCATCATAAACAAACCAACAAACAACAAGGCTGGAGAGGATGTGGAGAAAGCAGAACCATAGTGCACTGTTGGTGGGAATGTAAATTGTTGCAGCCACTGTGGAAAACAGTATGGAGGTGTCTCAGAAAATTAAAAATAGAACTATCATAGGACCCAGCAATCCCGCTTCTGGGTATTTATCTAAAAAAAAAAGGAAAACACTAACTTGAAATATATATGGACCCTCATGTTCATTGCAGCATTATTTGTAATAAGATTCACCTTTCTGACCCCTCCACTCTATGTGACACCTTCCTTGAAACACTGTCCTGACTCTGCATGACATCTCCTCTTCAGGCTCTTGTCCTCTGGCTTCTCATTCTCCTTCACTGATCCTACTCACTACCACCCACACTCTATTTTGGTGTTCCCCAGATAGCTAATGTTTTTGTTCACCCACTCTCCCAGAGTGATCCCACCTGTTCCCATAATTTCAGTTCTCAATGCCCTCTCCCAAAGCTAAATCCCAACTCAAAGTGGCTCTGAGCTCTGACTGAAACCAAAGGTTCCTGTCAGACACCTCTCTCTACCTGACTAATCAGCCTGAGATCTGTTGAAATGTCTCAGTGTTTACTGCCAACTCTTCCCTTCCTCAGCTTCCCCTTTTCTAAATCATTCTTTCGAATTACACTTTGCTTGGCTGTTTGGTATTATTAACTAGATGTCTTCAGAAGGTTTCCTGAGTGACACATAGCTTCCAAAGCATTACCATTTTTAGGTTTTATTTATTTATTTTTTGAGAGATGGGAAGGGAGACAGGAAGGGAGGGAGAGAAACATCAATGTGTGATACATCCATCAGTTGCCTCTCTCACGACCCTAGATATGGACCCGACCTGCAACCCAGGCATATACCCTGACCAGAAATGAAACCAGCAACCTTTTGGTTTGCAGGGTTCACAGAGACCAGTGCTAACTAAATCCACTGAGCCATACCAGCCAGGGCCTAAACATTACATTTTTTAATTGAAATTTTTATTGAGATAATTATAGACTCATATACAGTTGTAAGAAATAATACAAAGAGATTCATTTTACACTTACCTAGTTTCCTCCAAAGGTCACATTATGCAAATTACAGTATACTATCACAATCACAGTACTGACATTGATACAATCCACTTATCTTAATCAGATTTCTCTAGTTTTACTTTCATTCGTGTGCATTTATTAAGTACTATACAATTTTATGACATGTGTAGATTCATGTGATCAGTACTACATGAAGATAAAGAAGTTTCACTGGCACAATGATCCCTGGTGCTGCTTTTTTACAAGAATACCTACTGCTCTCTGACCTTACATGCCTGTAACCCCTGACGACCACCAATCTGCTCTCCATCTCTACAATGACGTTATTTCTAGAATGTCATAGAAATAGAACCATGCCGTATGCATTCTTTTCTGTACGGTTTCTTTCAAACAACGTCACATATCTGAGATTTATCCAGCTTGTTGTACCAACAGTTTGCTCCTTTTTATTGCTGAGTAGTATTCCATGGGGTAGTGTACCACAGTTTGTATCCATTTGCCCATCAAAAGACATGTGGGCTGATTCCCATGTTTAGCAATTAGAAATAAAGCTGCTATCGACATTTGTGTATAGGAAGCCTGACATTTTTCAGTGTGCCTTTGTGTTACCTCTTTGTGAGGATGACAACTGGATCATACACTTCTCCCCTCAAAGCTATGTAGAGGTATTGCCCTGATGTCTTCTGACATCAAATCCTGTCATGAAGAAGGGTGAAAGTGAACCTGACTTCTTCTTCCTCTAATAAGTGACATGATTCTTCTGCCTAGGTTTCTTTAAAAAATGATCACCAGAAGGGATAAATGAGGTCCTGTATCATCTCACCTAGGAGTATTCTGTCACCCTTAACTCCAGTGCAATAACAAGTGTGACTTTACCAAGTCACCTGAACTCTGAACATCAATTTTCTCATCTGAGAAATGAAGATAATCATATCTGCTTCATCTCCACCACTCTTGAGCATTAAAGGGGAATCACAGATCTAAAAACAGAAGGAAAGAAACATGCCACCACATGAAATTCATGGAATCTATATTCAATCCAGACCACTCCCTTAAGCAAGTTGGCTTTCCTACCATTCAGCATTGGGAAATCCACAAGGCTTTCACTGCACAATGTCTGAAATCCCAAGTGAATATGGCAGGTGTGAGCAAAACTCAACAGACATCTATTAGTGTAGTAATAAAAAACCAAGAGGTGTGCTTAAGTAATTCCTGGGATTGTGTCTATTCTGCTTTACAACCCAAAGCAGCAAAATACAGATTTGTGGTAGGACAAGGGGTGGTTAGTAACAACAGCTCCAAAAACAGACTGCCTGGATTCAAATTCTGGTTCTGCCACTTATTAGCTGGGTGATCTTGGATAAGTTACTGAAATTCCCTTCACACCAGTTTCTTCATTGGTAAAATGCATATAATAATAGTGTAAACAGGACCTGTTAAATGTGTATGGACCTGAAAGTGATATTTAACCATCCTTGAAAAGATGATGCATGGATTAAATATGTAAATTCAAGTCCAGCATTTAGCTAAGTGCCTGGCACATAGTAGGTGTTCAATCACATTAGTCAATATTGTTTGCCTTTCCACTAAATCTTAGTCCAGGTGAAATGGACATCAAATTAATCTCTTCAAGAAAATTTTGGGATGAAATTCAACTATCAGAATTGATATAATCAGTAGCTCTTCATTTAACAGCTAATTAGCTGAGAAATATAACAGGAAGGCTCCAGCAAGATTTAGTCATCTAGGACTGTGGCCAGTTGATCAAACCTTGCTACTGTCTCAGAACAGAAGGGACTTTTATGCTAAATCCAGCAAAGGTTCCTTATTTTTAAAAAACATATTTTATTGATTATGC
>PVKM010008333.1:0-39205 GCA_004027735.1 Carollia perspicillata
TGGCACATAACATATACAAGGGCTATGAAAATAAAAGGAAAAGTAGAGAAAGCTAGGAATAAAAGGAGGAGGAGATGTAGAGTGAAAAGTATGTAGGTTACAATTTAATAAGGTAGTCAATATAGACCTTCCTGAGAAGATGACGTTTAAGTCAGGATTGCAGGGAGGTGACAGAGTTATCCATGTGGGTATAGGGGGAAAGAACATTCCAGGCAGGGGCAGCAGCTAGAGCAAAGGCCCCAGCAGCAGCACTCCCAGCATATTTGAGGAATAGCAAGGGGGCATTTAACTGGAGCAGACTGAGTAAGAGGACTAGCCGTAGGAAATGAAATCACAGAGGGAATAGGGCTGCGAGAGAGAGACAGACCATGTAAGCTCTTGTAAATCCTTGTTGGAACTTGGGCTTTTACTCTAGGTGAAATGGGGAGTAGTCACAGGGTTTTACGCAAAAGAGAACTGAGATTTGATTCCTGGTTTTAAGAAGATTATTCTGGCTTGCTCTACTAAAAATAAATACAGAAGATAAGGATAGAAACTGGAAGACCAGTTAAGAAGCTATTAAGTAACCCCGGCAATGAACGGTGTTGGCTCAGGCCAACACCAGCAGAGGTGGTAGTGGCCCCAAGTCCTGGTATGATGCTTGGCAAAGGAGCAAAGTCAGTCTGTAATGCCACTGAGGCATTGCAGATTTTAGCATGGAAGATTTACCACAGGCTTGGCCAGCATTTCCCCCCTAGAGACTCTTCCAGCCCAAATGCAGCACTCTTCTATGCTTCTTTCGGTGTCATATCAGTGTCTGGAGCCCTTCGGTCCAAGCCCCCGAGTGCCTGGCTTGCTGGCCTCACTAGAAGACACCAGGGACCTTGTTTTCCATCACTCTTTGCCACTGTTTGCCTCCGTCCGAGCATGCTAAGCTGAACAATGCATTTGAGCTACTCTTCCACCTTCGGACTCCCTTTCTTTTCTCACCACAGTGCTCACAGTTTCTGTTGGCTCACCCTTCACTTTCTCTTCACTTGCTCAGGTCTGCATTTAGAAGGAACTGCATCTTAATCACACAGTGCTTCTCTCCATGGACTTCCCTGGAGCTGGAACGCAGAGGCTGTGTCCTCGCTCAGTGATCAGTCTTAGTCAGGGGAGGCTTTTCAGACCTGCTGCTTTTGCAGCAGTAGAGGGCCAGTCAGCCAGCATTCATTAATTCTTCCTCCCTCGAATGGTCCTTTGTCTGCCTTCTTTCTCCTCTCTTGTCTGAAAACGGTCCTGAATTCCATTTTTCCCCTTTCTTTTCCCTTTCAACCTCTGGCAGTTTCTGCTTATTCATGTCTCCAACCTCAAAAATATATTTGTTAACCTTCATCCTGACCTTTTTTTGTGAGGACTTGACTTGCCTGTTCATCCACAAGCAATTGCCAAGGAGGTTAGATGGGTCAGTGTCTGCGTAGGGCTCTTCTGAATGCCGCTTATTAACGCCGGGAGCCCTGAAAGATGAGGCCACACAGAGGCTGCCTCTCTCCCTTAGCGGCCAGTGCCCAGTGACTCAGCAATATCCCCGGAACAGGACTGAGGACAACAATAACATTTCATCTGGAACTCTACAATAAGCAGTATCAGCTTTCTAAACTGGGATGAAGGTAAAGAGGTCTCTAAGAAGCAAAAATATGTCACAAACACCAGGCACTAACGTTGAGGCACTTGTCTCATAGGAAAGTCACCCAGGATTTATCATCACCCAGTGATGCTTATCATAATTTAATTCTGAAGATGGGGGGTCAGATTGCTAATCTCATGGTTAATTAGAGATAATCAAGTTTGAAGAAGGGACATAGACTAACTTAGACAAGAAAATGTACAGCAGTGAGAAGAAATAGTGCATAGTCCAGAAGGAAAAAAGAGCTATAAAAATTAGAACTCAAAGGCATGAATGAGTACAATTTACAGGCACAAGACAGCTCTGTCACAGCAAAGCATGGCTCAGATATGGATGTGATGTTTTGGTAACATGAACCTGAGAGAAAGATACCAGGATGCTGGGGACCTGGGGTGGCAGCAGCATATCTGAGTTTTACTTGAGGGGTTTCAGTGGCTAGGAAATGATTCCTCAAATCTCCCTGTTTCATTTGCCCTGAGCCATGTCCCCCGGCCCACCTTCATTGCTCCCCATTCTGTATCCACTGGTTTTCACACCTGACCTCAGCCTCCAGAGGTAAGAGAGAAAGTGGTGGGCACACTGTGTCACTCACCCCTTCAGACCAGACAGGAATCTGGGTACCAATGCTGACCTCTTACACCAACATCTACGAGGTCTGTCTGGAAAAAGTCCAGCCATTGTTAATATAATGAGAATGATTTGCACGACACCGATGTCACTTGGCAGCCAAGGAGAATAGACTGGATTGTGCATATGTGCACAATGACAACTTCACTGTACTAGTCAGTGAAGCGGCAGACACCACTGAGTGAGCATGTGTACTGTGTGGCTGTCACATTCGAAATGACTGAGCGAGTAGAGCAACAAATCTGCAGCAAATTTTGTGTTAAGCTTGAACATTTCTCCACAGAAACTATCTGGATGATTCAGAAGACCACATCTATGGCTGGTGATTGGCAGCTTCATCGAGACAACGTGCCTCCTCATGAGTCATGTCTCTTGCACTCTTTTGGTAAAACATCAAATCACCCAGGTGACTCAGCTCCCCTTGTATAGCCTAGATTTGGCACCCTGTGACTTCTGGCTTTTCCCAAAACTACATCACCTTTGAAAGAGAAGAGATTTCAGACCATTGATGAGACTCGGGAAAAGACAACGGAGCAGCCGATGATGACAGAGCAGAAGGAGAACCGTGTGAGGTCCCAAATGCAAGACGCCTACTCTGAAAGGGACTGAGGCACCATTGTCCTACGTACAATGTTTCTTGTATCTTGTATCTTCTTCAATAAATGTCTCCATTTTTCGTGCTACATGGATGGATATCTTCTGGGTAGATCTCATATATCCGTTGCTTCCAACTATGCCAGCATTGTTTAAGAATCTACTACAAGCTAGGCATTTTTTCTAGGTACTTTCAGGAAGGTAATAGCATTTGATCTTCACTGTAATCTGTTGGGAAGATACTGTTATCCCGATTTTTGGAAGGAGCTGAGGTTCACTAGCAGAAGAGGTAAGACTAAAACTCAGTTCTACTGACACAAAGCCTGTGATTGTTATACTATACCATGCTACCCCAGTGTACAGACAGACATATCTGCCTCCTAGCCATACCCCAGAAAACTTGATTGTTCCAATTCAGAATGTATTTTCTTTATACATTTTACAGAGAAAAATTATATATTTCTAAAAGTTTCCTGGTATTTTGTTGATTACAAAAATAACCCAAGTCCAAAATCTATAATATAGGTATTCAAGATTAGATAACAATGATTTAGGAAAAGTTCCTCAGTACCAATGAACCACAACTTAGCCCTAAGTTATTTATATTTAGCAAAGAGTATATTAAGCACACCCACATTTTTAGGAATTATTTTCAGATGATTCCCAAATGGCACAGTTTAGGTGAAAACAAAGGTCATAGGATGTGGCTTATTTCCCTTGACCAATTTAATCACGCTTTCTTTGCTCACTAGAATGCTGGCTTCAGTTTTATGTTAATAATGATCAAAATCAGTAAAACTCAGTGAAAATGTCCACACTGCTACCATTGTAATAAATACCCATTTCATACCTATATTCCAGGAGTGTTCTCAAAGGCACTTTAATGAGATCATTAAAGCTGTTTAAGTTGATATAAGCACTAAGAAGCGAGGAGGGAGAGATCTTGGGGTGTCCATATTTTAATATTCTAATGCGTGCACCGAATATTCAGACTCGAGCATGTCTCATATTCCAGTCTAGAAACCACATCCTTGGTGGTTACCCAGTTGGTCAGGTTCCACATATCCCCCAGCACTCTTTTTATTTCCTACTCTAATGGATAATGCCTCCAGCCTTCTGCAAAGTTTGCTCTGGCTAAGGTAGCAATTATTCACATGCTTGTTTGTAGAGCAGCTGTTTTCTCCACAATCTGACCTTAAATCATATTCTCAAAAGCATCCTTACCAAGTGCCAGGAGGGAGCAAACGCATGGCTAGCGGATTCCCCTTCTTCATGTGCATATCATAAATCAGGTCTGTTTTGGTTACCAATGCACATGAAGAACATTGTCTTTCTCAGTATGAACAGCCTACCCAGAGTCTGTAATAGAAGAGTGGCCAGAACAAAGGGGTATTGCAAGGTGCAGATGGTGTTTTTCCACTCTTTGTAAAGTATAGTGACTAGTCATGCACTTTCCGCCATCCCGTAAACCCCAGTGAAAGGTTTCCTGATTCACCAACATTTCCCATGAGTGTTACCTGAAGGCCCTATTTGAGCACAATAATCATGAAAATGGAGGAGAAAAGAGAGAATAATAAAATATAGCGGGATCTTGCATTTTAATAAACATTCATCCACCCATTCAACAAATACTTACTAAGCAATCACTGTGTGCAAACCACACTGTTGCGGACGGGGCAAAGGAGGCAGTGCAGGTGGACAGTCATTGTGTCGTAGTCAGGATCCAGTCAGGAGCACAGGAACCTCACCGGCCGTTTCAACAGGGTATTTATTATAGGAAATTGGTGACACAAGTGTTGGAGGACTAGAAAAGCCCTTTAGAGGGAAGACTGAGATGACAGAGTTAACAAGTATAGGAAGCAGTGCTCCCTCTGGCTGAGGAAACACAGAGAAGAACCTAGAAGCTAGAGGAGTCACCTTCTCCTCTGGGCTCCAATATCAGAGTAGGGGCCACCACTCGGTGGCCACTTGGGCAACTGGAGGCAGGGCCTCCTAGAACTTGGTTTGGCCGTAACAGAGAGGGGACTGAGCAGCTTCTGGTGGTGCCCCTGAGGAACACCAAGAGGTGTGTTCTGGGAGGCTGGAAGCCTCTGCTGCTGATGAGGTGATGTGCCATCCCAGGGTCATTACTTTCAGAAACGTCAAGCGAACACAAAGGAACAAGTCTCTACTCACTCACCCCTTTCCAGTCTCTGCTTCTGGCACACCTAATGGCAGAGCCTGAAGGGAGCAGCCAGCAAGGCAGATGGATGGTTTGCAGAGTCTCAGACCCAGCATCACAGGACGGAGTGAAGAGATTGAGTTCGGAGCTGAGCCTCAATAGTTGCCACATGTGGTTTCTGCTGCCAAATCTAGTAGGAAAGATAAAACATGTGTGTGAATGTAAAGTTAAAATTAATATGCACCCTAACATTGTGTAGAAAATGATGTAAGTGTTCTGTGAAGAATAGATCTCCAAGTGAGATCAGGAAAAGCGTTACACACAGGATGAAATTCCACATCAGTCTTGAAACAGGATAAAGTCTGAATAAAGTGAGAGAGGACGGAGAAAACTTCAAGCAGAAGATGCAGTGTGAGTGAGAACAGCATGGCTGGAAATCACAGAGAACAACGATTGGGAAGTAGATTGCAAAAAATAGTATTAGAGCGTTAGAATTCAGATAAAGAATGTGCTGGATTTTGTGGATTTTAAAATACTTTTAACTCTTGAGTCTGCCAGACTGTTTGAATTCCAGGTGACAATATTCAAAATTAGTGTAGAAAGCTGAGGTCTTTCTTTCAGGGTGACAAAAGCCCTCAAGATGAAGTAGATTATAAGCACCCTCAAAAATCAAGGTTGTGACTTTGTAATTCTCTGCCCTGCCCTGCAGAGCCAAGCTCTCCAGGAGTAGCCAGCAAACTAAAGAAGTGCCAGACATTTCGCTAGACTCAGTGTGGTGCGTAGACAACTTGGAGTCCATTTTTGGCATGGTCTCTAGGCGGAGACACATTGCATTTAAATCTCTGCCCAGGTGCTGTGTGCACAGTAGTTTTAATGACACACCAGCTGTGTAACACAGTCATCTGTCATTCCCAAACATGGACAAGAATGTCATCAGTCCTGTGAATGAATATATTTATTTCCCAGCTTTGAAGGTTAACACATTGAAGAATAACTGCATACAATGTGCCATTAACTACAAATTCAGGGTGGTGGGGGGAATGATGGAACCAACTTGGAGTTGGGGTTATTTATTTAAACCTATGGTTCTACACCACAGTGTGGGTGTTAACTGGCTCAGTGCAGAGAGGAAAGAGCCCTGATTTCTTTGCAGTGTTTTGATTTTTCTGGTGTAAATACTGCCACCATGGCCAGTTCCAAGCCATCAGTCTGAAGTCGCTAACCTTGAAATTGGGAAAAGATATGCAAAGTTGATGTCCCCAAGCCAGTGTGACCTACGTGTTAGGTAGACAATGAAATGATGAGATGTAGCCAAGTGAAAGGGATCTAGAAATAAGGATTACAATTTAAGCTAAGGGAAAGGAGAGACACAGAAGAGAAGGCAACAGAACTCGCCAGAAGTTTGGAAAGTCCTCAGAAATATGATCATAAGGAAAGGAGAAGAAGAAAGAAGTGGCCAAAATGACCAGCGTGGTCACCTGGCTACCTGGTGGTCTAGGTTGGTAAATTACCTAACCTACCTTACTGATGATGAGCATTCTATTCTCCCATAGTTCATCCTAATATTTCTATCTAAAAAAAAAACTTGGGAAAATAAATTGTATTAGTTAAAAATTCTGAGGCTAAGATGTGTGAGTTTTATATGAGAAATGAAGTATATACAGGCTTCCACTTTTTTATTCTAGAAATGAAACGTTTTCCTCGTGACTTTGAGAGATGGCCCATGCCCATTTCTTTGTACTCAATACATTAACAGTACAAATAAATGTGTTCTGTAGCATTCCTGATGCATGGCGTGGCACTCTTATGTAGTCCCATTGTTAATGGCCTGCTCGCCAACTTGAGTCCAGTAAAATATTTAATTCAGCCATAAAAATTATTACATTAAGAGTTGAATTAATAATGATTAAAATTAACTATTAACTATCCAATTAAATTTTAAAAATCCAGGAACTTTTAATTCTCCTTATGAAGAAAAACAGAGTTAATAAGCTTGACAAATATTTAATAAAATATTTAACTTCATATTCACATGCTATGTGGAAAAGAAAAAAGTTAAAATTTGATATTATAGGTTATAAAACTGTCATGTGCTGCACTTTTACAATGCCCTTGAGTTAAACTGGAAGGCTGATGGAGAATCAGCTTGTGTTTTCAATCATAAAGAAGGCATATAAATCGGAGCCAGGAGTCAGTACATTTTTTCAGCCAATGAATCTAATCACTTAACACAATTTCTCACGGAAAGCAAAGGATTTGAGTGCTGGCTAGTTAGTAAACTGTGTGCTATATCTCTCACTCAAACACAAATGTCTGAGCACACAGAGAGAAACAGCAGCGGAGGCTCAAAGGTAGGTGCTGGCAACCGGTTCCTGCCTTGCCAACAACGCAGCATCCAGCCTCGCATTCGAAGATCACCTTAGGCTTATTCTGCCACCTTGTGTGATGCACACATATTACAAGACAAAACATCTTCAGACACTTGTTTTATTAGCCCTTAACATGCTTTTTTAGACTAACTTTTTTAGTCTAAAAAAGAAGGCTAATAGTTCTATTTCAATGGTTACCTCTGCCAAGTCATTTATGGAACTTTAGAGCAAAGATTTGACTCCCAATATATTTTATCTGAGGAGTATTAGCTTATGATGCAAGGGCACAGAGTCTGGAACACATAAATGCACAAAGCAAGATGCTCATGAATAGGTGGCCACAGTCTTGCTGGGCTCAGAGGACACTTGTTCCAGGGCACCCGCAGGTGGAGGTGAAGGGGAGCGTGATGAGAACCACACGCTGATTTTGTGCCTCTGGAAAAGTGATTGGTGGGTGATCCTTGGCATTAGCCCACCTGCCTCATCCACCATTGTGTGAGCTTCAAGGTCAGTTCCCACACAGCTCACTGTGTTTGCATCTCTGCTTAGTATTAGCAGCGGAGATTTGGAGCAAGACATTTCAAGTGACTTCCCTGACCCCTCTGACAAAACGTAGGAGGATAGATCTAACAGCTATTCTTCTCGGAACAGGATATGCATGGGTGAGCTGAATGTTGCCTGCATTTGGAAGTTAGAGATACCACAAGCTGAGGAGCCTGCTGAGCAAGGGGCACAATTAGATCTCCCAGACCAGTGGCTCTGGACAAGTCTTTACAGATAGCAGGCCAACTATCTTCAGGCCAGACACAAACACTTGTCATTCTGGTCTTTTTGGGCAAGGGAACTGAACCACATACGCTCTGTTTCCAAAGTAAATGTCAAATTTTATTCCTGGCACTGCTGAGTTGTTGCTAACACTATCTTAAATATAGCCACACAAGAGCAATGGTTATTTAAATCACAATACTTGGGAAATATTATCATTTTTAATGATATTACTCTCCCTTTTGAGCACTGTGTTTGTTGATGAAATTACTCTTGTGATTCTTATAACCATATCCGAAATCTCATCAGTTGCAACGACCCCGATTAGGTGTGTTCTGAACCTGTGCAGAAAGGACTTCTTTAGAGGAGGCTTTGCCCTGGGGAGAGAGCCCAGTTCTGGCACCTGAAGGCCTGGGTTTGAATCCCACCTCTTTCCGTTGGACAAATCTCTCTGATTTCAGTGTAAAAGAATGGTAAGAGAGGTTAAAATACCTACATTAACACAGTTTATTAGCAATACTATACACAAAATGTCCAGCATGTGGGAGACACACAGTAGGGGTTACTCTTAATGTTATAAATGTTCTGCTTAGTGGAATCAAGAAGATGAGTTGCAAAGAGAGAAAGAGCTGAATGTATTATGCCTGAGGCTAAATGATGCTTACATATTTAAATCTTACAGTTCAATATCACTGAGAAGATAAAGGTTTTTCTCAGGTTTTGAAACATTTTGTTTGCATATTTTAAAAAGTGTCCATTCCCATAATTAAAAATTTAACCAAAAAATAGCACTCTAATTACACTGCACCTTAGAGCCTGCGGGACACCTTGGGCCGGCCTTGGCTTTGCTCTGATTTCACCGTCGTCCCACCCAGCTTCTTCCCTCACCAACATGCAAGTTCTTTTCCTTCCCTGCCAGCCAGACAGGCAGATGGGAGAGGCAGGTGCAGCCTTCATTGTCAGTAGTTCTCTGATGTGAAAATGGGCAGCACAGTCATTTAAACGGATCCAACCTCTTTTCATCTTTCAAAGTTAAACAGCTAAAGGAAGTAAAATAAGAAGGCACCGCTTGTGGCATGTGCAGTGCGTATTGGTGGTGCGGGCCTCGTTACGATTCGCCTGCTTTCTTCTCCTGTGCAACGGTGCCTTTGCGAGGCAGTGGATTTTTCTCCTGCGTTTCTGTCTTCTTCAATTTCGACTTACGAATTTCTCAATGTCGGCCTTCGGTGCGGGGGAAGCGGAGCAAGGTGCGCCAATGAGAGCAGTCCGGTCTGCTCAGTGACTGCGGCCGAGTCAAGTTTTTTTCCATTTTAATTTTGTTATCATTTATGGAAAGGTGTTATGCTATGGTGTGTTATTTTATGTTACATCGTGTTAGATAGTGCAACGAATTTCAACTTAGGGAACTCCTACTCAAAGTTTAAAGGTATCACACATAACTGAAAGCATCATGGAGATTTCCTGGCTGTTTCCCTGAGCCCACTGCCAGCGTTGCCTGCGGCGGACGACGTGGACTTGCGTTATTTGGGAGAGGATGAGGCTGCCACCAGACCAGATAAATTTTATCTTTCAGAATAACCTCACCAATCACAGGAGGGAAATAATGTAGAAAAATGTTTTACTAGGAGAAACCAGCAATGAGCTCTCAGCCGTGTTTGCACAGGGTGAGTCCGACAGGCTCAGCTCTCAATCAGCCTTACCATCACGGACTTCAAATATCCGCCACCACTTGGCCCGAAGGCCCGGGACTCTGCGGCTCCCTCACTTCGTTCTGAGTCACCCTCTCAGAGCTCACACCCAGACCTGCTCTAGATTGGGTGCGGCCCTTCCTCAGCCCCCTAGTTCCTCTAAGCTCCTGGGTGCAGCAGTAGTCACTGGTCCCCACAGCTAGGAACACTCTTCACTCTACCTCCTTTCAGGGGCCTGTAGGAAACTATCTCCCCCTGAGGACGCTTCCCTTTTGTTCCCAATCATAATATCCTGAGTGAAAACGCCCTTCTCCAACATTTTAAGCCAGCGGGTCTTGTCATTCTTCTCCGAACAGGATATCCACAGGTGAGGCGAGCGTTGCCTTCATCCTTCTGCCCTTTGAGAGCTTCTTCACCGAGGAAAACCACCAGGATTCTGTCACTATGCCCCAGCCTCGGCACAGGGCTGTGCGTGGTAAAGGACTACTTACGATCGCTGTCTGAACAACCAAATGAAGAACAAACCCCTATGTTAGACATTAAGATTTTTCAATAATTATCAAGGGTTAAACTTTTCTGTTTGAGAGAGTACTCATATTTTGCTTAATCTTCCAGAATGACATCTAGAGATCTTTTAAACAATTTCTGCTACCTGCTTCTATATTTGTTATCATTCATTTCTTTTCTGTCAGGAATCTTAGTGTTATATTTAACTGAGATCCTAAAAGAAATTTAACATCTTCTGATCAACACCTTTTAATTAGCATATTGAGCTTCCCTGAACGCCAGAGTGAATTGCAGTATTCATCGAAGCTAGTAATGCTGACAGAATTGAAAAACACGAGAATATTAAAACAACTGGTGCAAATCAAAAACCCATTTCTAGAGGACCCTTACAAGATAGAAAAATTTAAAAAATGACCAGGAAAAATTATTTTTGTTCACTTGAGAGAAATGTCTGAATCTTTACACAAAATGGTTTTTTAGAAAATTAAGAGGTTTCAATAATGCATATCTACTAATTTGGTAAAGCAGTAATGACATGTGAAGTGTTTAGAACACTGCCTGACATATAGCAATTAAGAAAACATGTTATTAATAAAGGAGAAAATTAAGCTTACAAATATTTGAGATAACAAAGACTTAAAAAACAGTATTAATAGACCCATAAAAATCAAGTAATCTCAATTGTTTTACCTTAAAAAGTGTGATTTAATTGGTGCTTGTGTTATCATGAAGAGACACCTGGCCTGACCTCCATCTCTATGAAAAAATAAGACCAGAAAAGAAAATGAGCTCAAATTTTAAGGCTGTGTACAAAATAAGGAAAAGAACATCATCATTATAAAGATAAATGAACACTAAAACAAGCTACCTAGGATGAGAGGAAATCTGTCCTCAAACGTATTTAAAAAAGTTCTTAGATAACCTGAAAGCCTCTCCTTGTAACCTTATTTACTGATAACACAGATTTGATTAACATGGGGAACACTTCATAATTTCTCAGGACATTAAGAAATGTTGTAATACTGTAATAAAGCAAGGAGACCCCAAAAAGAATCTTAATTCTTTTGTTTAGGGTAGAAAAAAATCACATAATCTAAGCATCAAAAGAATGTGCACACCCAGAGGCAAGAGTGAGTCAAAGGAATTCAGCAAAAGCTCAGACAGCCCCAGATGCACATACTTGTTCTGTTTGGCTTCTAGGAGCGTCTGTCTTTGCTGTGCCATTTCTGCATTCCTCTTGTCTATCTCACTCTCATAAGCAAGAAACAAGATCAAAGTGCAGAGAAGTTCCTTTCAGGTGCTCAAGAGAGCAAGAGTCTGTCTGTTTCGAATGATGTCTGCCACAGGAATAAATCATACCACGGCGCGGGCTGCATGATTGTGCTACCAAGCCTGAGAATGATAACTCCCCAGATTAAGACTAAGCCAGCCAGAAAGCCAAGAAGATGGATTCTGAAGAGCACTTTTTATGGGAGAAAAGTTTTTTGTTTCAGACTTACAACCAAGACCAGTGGCTGGAGACTATTTGGGACTTGGCAAATTTGACAACATCCATTTATGGTGTACATGGGAGCAAAGGTTCTACCTGTTTCTTATGCAATTCTAAAGGAGTGATTCTCAGAGTGTAATTCTGGGGCCAACAGCATCAAAATCACCTGGGACTTTATTAAAAATACCAATCTTTGTGTCCCACCCTGACCTGCCAGAAACTCTGGAAAGGGAACCGAACAATCGCGGTTTTCACAAGCCGTCTAGGTGACTGCAGTGCCTGCAGATGCCCAAGGAGCTCTGTCCCACGGCCACGGCGCTCAGCTGTTTCTGGAACCAGGTTGGTACCCATCCTTAGCGAGAGACTCAGAGGACTATAATTTACCCGTCCCAGCCTGTTATAATAGAATATGCTGGCTCAGAAATCAGATGTCATAAAGAACCAAAAGATGCAAGTGAAATTGTTGCATGGTTGAAATGGATGAATCATTCTCTATGACTTGAGATAATTAAGAATATACAAAAAAGAGTCACACAGAATGATGACATGATTTACAATGAATATAGCATTGTCTTATTATGAAATATGACCTTCCATATGTTACAGTTGATTTGTACGTAGGTGACATCATTGTTAGGTAAATCCTGAGATTAAGCAAATGACCTACCAAAAAGTGAAAGTGTTTTTGGAAAAAAACTATATGTCCATATCAACTGGATGACTGATGCAGAACTCCACTAACTAAAAATGAAACAGATAACATTTCTTATGCTGTATAATGCCAGTTCAGTGTGGTTCAGGTTAATATCCCCGCCCCATTCATTAAAAAGCTATGTGTATTTGCTCAATCATTTTAACACTAAAAACAAGAGGTATGCATATAGAAACACAAGGAGGAAAATAGAATATATTCTCTCACCACAACACACTAAAACTAAAAATAACAATATAATTAAACTAAAATGACATTTACTAGGGGGATAAAATAGAAAGAACTATCTTCTTAAAAACAGTTGGGTTAAGGAAGAAACCAACCTATGTAAATAAAAGTAAATTTCTGTGTGTTTATTAGTCAGTGCTGTATTTAGCACGGTCTGAAGTACACTATACACTCTACGTCTATGTAAAATTTGCTTTGTGGGTGGGAGGTGAGGGCTAGGTAGCACCTGTTGAAACAAACTCTGTCCTTCTGAGCAGCTAAACTGAAAAATAGTCAAAAAAGAGATGAGAGGGATGTTCTTTGTGTACTTTGATGTCCTGGGCAGAGAAACAAAGAGTGGTTGAAACAGGAACCTCAGAGCTCCATTTACAACAGAAGGGGGCTCCCTCCCTGAGTGGTGGGCGTCAGTTATCTCGCAGAGCCCCCTGCTCTCTGGGACACCCTGCACACGGAATGCTGCAGGGTCAGAATCTGTGTTCTCAGTGTTTCTCCTGAGGCACTTACGGGTTTCTAATTATTCTCAGACCTCCAAACTTGGGGCCACTTGCTTTCCTGGGCCATAACTTGCTTTCATTCTTTTGATTGGTTTGAATCAGAAACTGCAGAAAACCGAGAACAGAGACTAGTCCCCATTTCCTCTTCTGTTGTTCTCTATCTGACGCAGCGCAAGGACTGTCTCAGTATTGTCCACCCTGCTTATGGTGCTCCATCGATGGTGGGGGATGATCTGAACATTCTGGACTCTGCAGAGCTGTTAAGACTGGCCAAGCAGTGATCATGGACATGGAGAAGTTTTGCCTGCAGCCTGCTGCTAAGCAAGGTGACAGGAGTGGACTGAAAGGGGTGTGTTCTGACCCCTGCAGTGGAAAGAAAACTTTTTCTCTTCTCCTGGACCTTCTTAGGGTACCTGGCTATGCCTAAAAATCAGACCAACAAAGACAGATTAACAGGAGAAAAGTATGCAAATTAACTTACTATAAATTGTAGGTGACACAGGGGCTGGCATAAGGAACTGCAGATCCTTGCCCCACTCCCCCTCCCCCAAAGGTTAAGCCTCAGCGTGTTTATGCTAGGTTTGGTAAAGAGTGGGAAGTCACAGGGAAACGTGCTAAGACAGAGAGTATGAGCTAAGGGCAGGAAGCTAAGGGAAAATTAGCAAAGCCTGTTCATTGGGATTCCTGTCAGCAATCCACCTGTCTTCTGAAGTAAAGATGCTCCTTTCCTCCCGGCGCTCTGACCTCCAGAGAGGTAGGAGGTCAGAGAGCCGCTGCTTCTGCTGTTTCTTAAATTTCTTCAGCTTAAATTATCCAAGATGCCAAGATGCCATATTTCAGGGAGGCATATCCTGATTCCCTTCACCCTCTTTATTACTTTCCCTGGGCAGGCATTGAAGTCTGTGGTGTATGCAGTTATTATCTTTTTTTTTAATCTTAAACAGGGCACAAAGGAATACAATTTTCTCTACTCTGTCTATGAGGATATTTGTATCAAAGGAACAAGCAGGGAGAATTTCAAGACAGAAAAGCAGTTTGACTTAATGGTTCAGACCGCAGCCTCTGCAGGCAGACCACCGGGTGAAGCCCGGCTCCCTCGGGACCCTCTGCCCCTTTGCTTCCCCTTCTGTGGAGGGGTAAACAGTATCTAGCACACAAGGTTGTGACGTGGTTAATTGAATTAGTACTCACAAAATGCTTAAAATGGTGCCTGTTACATAACTGATTATTAATATTGGTTAAATTTAAAGTGGCTTTAACCAAACTTTGAAGGCCATGGCTATCCTCTGAGCAGTAAGAATTCAAACTTGTATGCAGGGCACAGTGACTTTAACACCCTTGCTTCTGAACAGTTAAAATGAGGAAGAAAAGGTAAGGCGTGATGATGACAAAGCCACAATCTGAGACCCATTCATGACATTTTTTTCTGAGAAATTCAATAGGCCACCTAGTAACATAATAAATTCTTATTTAGATACAAAAAATGGTAATACAACACAATAAACGGTATGGAATCCATTGATCTACTCATAGGCAAATGTATATTCAAATGTTCTCATTGTTTAAAAAATAAAAGAGAAAGGAAAAATAATCAAATTAATAATTTAGGAAAAGAAATATAAATAGCTTCAGAAAGCAGAGAAACATTAGTAATAAAATCAGAAATTAAAAAAGAAAAATTGGCGAGTTAACTTATAGCACCTAAAAACAAAGCCCTTAAAAAAGAAAGGCAGAAACAGCACAATTAGGAAAATATATATAAAACAACTACAGAAAAATATGTTAAAATTATAAAATACACTATGGATAGTTACAAGCAAATAAATTAAGGAATCTCAGCAAAATATAAATTACCAAAACTGACCTAATAAAAAGAAGATAACCTGGTAAGAGGAACACTGGGAAAATTATCAATAGCATTATTAAAGACCATCTCCCATAAAAGGCTTCAGCCCATTAACCAGGGGATTGTTTCAAATATTTGAGGAGCGAACAATTCCCTTGTTGAATATAAATGGTTACTGTCTTGAGAAAAATATAGGAGAGAACTCACATCATTCAATGGAGTGAATATAACCCTGATACCTAACTCTAACAAAGCTAACACAAAAGTGAACATCATAGACCAATCTCATTATGAATATAGATGCAAAAATCCTAAGTTCTATACAATATTAGCAAAAAGAATTCAACATGTATTAAAAAATAATAATCCACCAATTCTAAGTAGTCATTATCCCAGGATGTTAACGAGGGATATTAGAAACATACTACATCATATCATATTAGTAGGCTAAATAACAAAGCCTGGATTGTTCAATGGACGCTTAGGACACTTAATACACATTCCTGTTAATGACATTTTTAAAAGGAATAGTGGCTGTTTCCTTGACATTATTAACAAAATCTTTTCCCAGTTAATTCTGACATTATTTCCCAGTTAATTCATGGGAATATGTTGTAGTATTTTTTCCTAAACGGGAGAGCCTCGGAAATACTGCCATCTCAAAGTTTAATATGCGCAGGTCTACAAAAGCAGTGGGGAAGATGTGAGGACTCTTTGTCCAAATAAATGTGGAAATGTTGACTTGAACAAAGCTTAAACGTGTTTTTGACCTCAGGACTCCTTAAAAACACTAACACGGTGGTGAGAATCGCAAATCTTAAGGGACTGCAAGGGTTTTTGCTCAGAGCGCTTACTCCCTAAGAACACAGTTTGGGGACTGTTGTCTCAGAGGGGTTCCTTTTATATTCAGACAAAATAGAGGTGTCTGTTATCTCTTACTACTTATATTAGTTTAGAAATTCTGACTAGTGAAGGCAAACAAAATAGGCATGAATATTAAAGAAATGTGAGACATAGAGATTCTATTATATAATCATACCACAT
Organism: Carollia perspicillata; assembly: GCA_004027735.1. NCBI lineage: Eukaryota > Metazoa > Chordata > Mammalia > Chiroptera > Phyllostomidae > Carollia > Carollia perspicillata. The sequence continues at coordinate 16,173 of PVKM010008333.1, forward strand.
CATATAATTGCCTACAATTATATAATCTGTAATTATTATGACATGTGTATATTCCCAACAGCAATAAGACATAAAACTTTATGCATGTTCTGGATGATGAGAATGGAATATATGAAAAAATACAATAGTTATGAAAATAGAAAATATTTTAATGAATGAGTAAACATAATATTCTCAGTTAAGGTGGAATATTACAATCAAAATTCCATTTACATTTGTAGGAATTTAAGGAAAACTTTAAAGTTAGCCTGAAAAACAAAAAGTGAGACAAGGTTCTTTCATATCTTCATGGTGTGATTTAAATTAGTAAATTCTTTTTGGAAGACAACATGATAAAGCAAGTCAACAGTCTTTAAATTGATCGACTCAGGAATTCCACTTTGGAGTTCTAGCTGAAGAAAACAATACAAAAATCTTAAAGTGTTGTAAATGCAAAGATGTTCCATGTTTCATTATGTATAATACAAAAACCTGGAGAGAGCCTAAATGAAAATAGCTACCAATTCCAGATCATGCATTCACCAAATGCCTGGCAAACCATACCGGCATGAACACTGAGGCTCCGAGAAGAAAGACTACTTGCCTCTGACCACAGAGCAAAATGTTGTTGAACCCGCATTCGAGCCTGGTTTCCAGGTGAAGCCCATGCTCTGTTTACCATCTCATGCTGCCACTAAAGCTATAAACACAAGGGACTATTTAAACAAGTATCTCTTATCTGTTCCTCAAAGTATGATGGCCCTTCACAATAAAGAGGCAAAAATCTTGTAGTGAAATGGACAATGTGTATAATGTTGTAAAATGTAAAAAAGCTGTACGTATATACATACATATGTACACTATCACAACTAAAAGGGAAAACATACATGTCCAGAAAAAAAGTACTGGAAGAAAACAATAAAACGCTAGTAGTTTTTCGTTAAGGTAATCACTTCATATACAATACTTTTTCCAATTTGTTGGTAATGTAGATACATTAATTTATCATAAAAACTAAGCTCATAAATTGAACAAAGTATAAACATAACACACAGGAATAAAATCTACAAGAGAAAAAAGGTGCAGGATATTTGTCTAATACCAAGTTTCTACCACAGCCCCGTGTATAAACTTTGCACAAATGTGAACTAAATAAACATGTTGTGGTTAGATTGAAATATATCCACATATTACATGTAGCTTTTTGCAACAAACTGAATGTTCGCCTGAACAGCTTTGGACAAGAAGCAAAAAACCTTATCTGATTGAAATTACAAGGGGGAGAGGAAAAATACAGTATCCATTTTGAAATCTGGCTTCAGCACCGTTGTCTATTGATTTTATAATGTCCAGAGTGACTAAATGCAGCAAACACATAATGCGTGGCACAGTATACTGTCTGTAGTTACTTTGATCATCGCCTAAATTTCAGAGAAGCGGTAAGAGACATAGAGACACCATCAAAGAAAATTGATTTTTCTACAGCTAATAACCTGTGCTGGGTGGCAGGACACAGCATCAAAATCACCATTCTGTGTTCAGATAATTTCACCAGCCTTCCCGCTGCTCCTCGACACTCCCTCGGCTCTCCATCTCCCGCCTGCCGCGGCGCTCCCAGGCGCTCCCGTGACCGCACGAGGAGGGTTCAGAACGTGCCCCAGTAATTTGTATTGCGTCTTTGATCCTCCAGGCCTTTTCCACTGTGATACAGAGATTAAAGTCTCAGGAAGGGAAAAGTGGTGACATATCTTCCAGGGAAATTGAATTTTTCATACTAGAGGTGAGAACACTTAAGAGGACACTTTATCCTCAATACAACATTTCCCCTACTTTAGGAAAACAGTTTGGTCTGGAATGGCGGCAACATATTCTGGATGCAACTCCCACCTCCCCTCGCTAGCAACGTTATATATCACCATGCGAACACTCCCCGCAGGGTCAGATGCAGTAAGCCCAGAATCATTAAACTCTAGAAAACTGTTTTAACGTCTGAATTAAACCTATGTAAAACTCAGAGAAACACTTGTACCACAGGCAGCAGCTGTCAGTCTCTGTGAGTAGGAGCTTCCCCCAGCACCCTCAAGGAAGGGAGGGCACTGGGAAGAGCCAAATGAAATGACCCATGGGCTCTTTCCTTCTTTGCTGCTTTTTATATAATCTTTCACTCCTTACCACTTACTGAGCAGCACCGTCCAGGCTGAGATGAAGCAGACAGAGTAAAGGGGCAGAGACTCCCCCGTCAGAGAGAGCCAAGTGTGTGTAGAGTACCATCTCTACAGAGCAACGAACCTGAGTCCTCACTGGAAAAGAGGTCAAGACATCCCCGCTGTGTATGGAAAGATGGGTATACCACAATAAGTCTTCATTTCACCTTTGAAAACAAAATGGTTTAACGACTGCTACAACTAACCACTATATGCCTGAAACCAGACCAGGCAATAGGGGGAAATAATGAGCTTAAATAATGTAGTTACTTTATGGATTACAGAATTGTGTTAACAAAAAAATGAAGTTCAGTTTAGACCCAGAGTCAAGGGAGAAACAAATAGAAACAGTGGATTAGCCTGAAGTCAAGAAGATTGTGAATATGTTTGAAGATTCTTAAATCTTTGAAGTTTCAAGAATATTTTGAGGACATTTTTTCCCAGGTTAACAGAAGTATCATGGTAAAAGGAATAATAAATAATCAAATTTATTAATGTAAAGTACCTATTGCAGACTTCTCTACTTATTAATATGCACTCGGGTTACTCTTGAGTAGATCATAATTACGTTTAAACTTCCTATTCAAATAGTGTTTGCATCCTCCTCCTTCCTCTCCTTCCTTCCCCTTCTGTTTGCTGTCTCCCCTCGATCCACCCCTTCTGCCCCCAAACCAAGATCCTCACTCCCTGAACCCGACATCCCTCAGGTGCTCATCTGATTTAAGCAGCTTGTACCAAGCACTAGTTATCTGACAAATAGACTTAGTGCTCCCAGAAGGTGTTGACGACCCAAATTTCCAACTCCTTGTTGACCTCAAGGGCAGTAATCTTTAGAAGAAACCATCCTCAAGCACATGAAATCCAGAGAATCCTGCCATTTAGCCATATTCTCTGAGATTCAACCTCTGCTAACCCACACCCAACTCGTGAGCTTTGTAAGTGATTTTGCACATCAGTAGGCTTCTGGGGGAATCTCGAGTCCCAGAATTAGCTTCATACAAAATTGTCATCAAAATCAGAATTCTCCCGCTGTCTCTTCCACTGTGTTTCTTTCTCTACTTCGTTAATGTTAACTTTGTTTCTAAATTAATGTTAAAAGGCATACTGGACAGAAACTGTAACTTCAAATTCTCATAGAGCATAAATACCTCAGAAATTCCCAACTTCCCTAGATCACTTTATTTTTTTTTCTTTTCAAAACAAATGGCACTGGAAATTAAATTGACTTTTTTATTTAAAATCCCTGTGCAGCTCAAAGTGAAGAAAAGAAACTATTAGTACTGAGGTAACCCTGAGGCCACATTTGCAATCAACAGAAAAAGCAAATCACTATTGTTTGCCCTGTCCAGCCTGGTTTAATAGGATTTTCCAATACATAAATTAGGAATTACAAAGAGCCGGGGGGGGGGCATGTGAAAGAGATGGGTGTGCTTCGAGATCCGGACAACTCCTGCTCTAGAAAAAGGGGAAGATAGAGGAGCACCCGGAATGGGGCTGAAATTATACTGATGTAGACACAGCTGTACATACACACAGGCATATCTCAGAGATATCAAGGTTTCAGTCCCAAACTGCTGTAACAAAGAGAGTATCAAATAAAGAAAGTCGTAATCTTTTTGTTGGTGGAGGGTCTGATCTTAAATAAATGGTACTTAAGAATGAGTATTTAAGAATGGCCTATTTGTGCCTCTTGAAGTCCTCTCATGTGATTACATATGATTATACACAAGAAGGTAAAGGGTAATATCAATATATAATACTCTCTCCCGAACCCTGTAATTGGAGCTGCTCAATTAGAAGATTCTGGGTCATTGATCCAAGGGCAGAGCTATTTAATCTGGGGCAGCCGTAATGCCAGCACAGGAGATCAACAGAAATGTCCTTAGCCTAGTTAAAATCGTGGTTTAAAACTCTGCAATTACACTGATGGGAGAATAGCTTTATTCATTTTCTCAAAAACAAGCATGGATAGTACTTTTCATCCATTTGGGGCAAACAGGAAATGGTGTCCAGACACCTTCTGTAAAGGGATTTCCCATATTTATCTCCTTCTCTTTCTCCAGTAGCCATCTTGAGAGCAGGGACACAGTAGGAAGGATACATCTCCAAGTTTACACAAAGCTCTAAGTTGGACAAAGAAGATGCTTTCAATCAAGAACCAAATGGTACCTTTAATTATCTCTAATGTTATAAATAGGATAAATAAACTATGTGTGGCTTAAATCAGAAGTCGCAAATAAAAAAGTCGGTTGCCACAAAGTTGCTATAAATTCCTAGAGCCATCTAGAGGGGAAAGAAGGAAAAGCGGAGGAAAGAACAAAACACGGGACATTTTCTGAGCATCAATGTATGACAAGCACTCTGCCACATGCTTTACACATGTTATGTGTCATGACAGTATGTCTCTACAGTGCAGTTCCCAAAAGATAGAAAGACCATTCAAACGTTTAAAAATCAACCTAAATGGAAGACTGTGTTTACATGAAATTGTAAATAACAAGTTAAGTGTAAATGAAAAGGCATGTATTTTTTAAGAATTGGCGAGTGATTATTTAACCTACCAATAGGTGTTCAATCAGCCTAATATTTGGAATAATATGTACACATTTTTAAGTATGAAAAATTTTCTATTCCAACCTGAATTCCTGGGAAAGCACAGCCTTCCAGTTCAAACCTCTGCAAATGCCAAGTGACTGTTGCTGCAGTGCGTTTGCATGTCACCTTCTCTGGCACAAAGTTGTGTGTGGAGGACATGCTGCCTCTACAAATATCACCCACCTACACTTCACAACTGATGGATAGCAGCAAAGCAGCAGTTCTCAAGCACTGGATTTATAAGGGTCCCCTGAGTGTGTGTGTGTGTGTGTGTGTGTGTGTGTGTGTGTGCACTCGCGCATGCATCAAGCTCTAAATTGGCAGATCTGGAAGGAGGCCTAGGAATGTGCATTGTCACAAACACCACAGGTGGTTCTGAAGCAGATGGCTGGGCTCACACTGCAAAACATGCACCTAGTTTTTAGTGGTTCATGTGACAGTGTGACACTGGTCAAAATTACTTGTATAGTCTGAGGACTGCATTCCAGCTACAGAGAAGCCAATTTGCTCAATCCATGTTGGTTGAATTTATTAAATGACCCAGAGAAATTAAGTCATATGCAAAAGTCCCTGGGAGATAGAATCAAGGTTACCAAGTAAGCAATTACGAAGCCCAAGTCAAAGCCACCTAAAAAATTTAGCTTCAGATCCTCCTTGTTCATTCCCACTTCAACCTTTCTTTTTTCAAAAGAACAGCATCCATACGACACAGGTTTTATTAGAGCCTCCTACTGTGACAGATTATTACTTAGCAAGGAACTTAGAATTCCTATGTCCTGCAGGGCTGGTGAGGAGGCATTGCTACACTGGGAAGGTCAGGAGATTTCTGCCGCAGCAAGCCACACCTGTACTCACAGTGCGTCCTGTCTTTCTTCCTCGCTCCTTTGCTGGGCTGAGACTAGCTGTTCTATACTGTCTTCCTTGTTCTTGTTCTTTGCATCTGCTTTCCTGGCAGTTTGAAAATCTGTCTCCTTAGCCTGCAGATACCTGTGGGCCAGGTAAAAACTATCATGCTCTACATTTAGCTTTTTATAGTCCTAAAAGTCCTCCAGCTCCATTTCTAAAGATAGGAATAGAAATGTCAAGAAATGCATAGGCAAGAATGACTGCCACCATTCCAAGAGGACCTGTTCTTTGCTGACTCCTTTTGACAGTCTCCGTCTTGCTGTTAACATACATGCCTGTATGCTCATGATTCAGTGAGCATGCCCTTCACATTAGCACTAATGGAAAGTAGGCTTGTGCCCTGAGGAGATAATGGGCCAGCCCACCTGAAGAAATAAGACCTCTAAATGCCTGAGGCAAATTGGTACCTGCCCATGAAACGTCTCAGCAGGTACACTGGGCAGTCCCACCCCGTTAAATCAGACACAGTCCCACCCACATTTCTGTCACCATTCTTAAACTTCAGAGGAGTGGAATGCACTCCAGCTAAGCTTATCTGGGAACTCTTGACTTTCATCTTCATGGAAAGGAAAGGATTTTGAAAGGAAAATTTAAATGAAACTTCAGACTTCATTAATCATGCATCCAGGGGCAGGCTACTGGCAATGAATCATAAGGCTCCCGGGCCTAATGGGAACCATAAGATGACCCCGGACTTGAAACCTTAGAGCCACCTTCAGCTGCACAGCTACTGCTCTCGGGGAGAGGCACGGAGTCCACAGCCTGGCATAGGTTCCTCTGGGGCATCCAAAAGGCACCATTAATGGGCATGAGAGAAACTTTTTATTATTCTGCCAACTCTCCCCCCAAGATTTATTTGTATTTAATCAAGCGCTTTCATTTTATGTAAATAAAATGCATTAATGAGAAAATAAAGCCTTTCTTCACTTTATTTTTCTGCACCACATGAATTTCTCTGACCTCTGACCATCCAGTAAATTGCAGTAACAGTAACGTATAGGAAGGCCAAGAGTCAGGAAAACTAAGTCTTGATTGGGAGGTAAAAAAAAAAAATCATGCACAGAAGTGCAAGAAAGACAATAGTCATGATTTTGCATAATATGTCTAAATTTTTTCAGAAAAAAATCATGTTTATTATCCTCTCAATGCAAGCATCATCTTTTCTGCCCTGAAATGTTTTTTAGGTATTGAAATGCAATTGTAATTATTTCTATAGGAAATGTCAGGCTGAAAAAAGCAAACTCGCGTGTTTCCTGGTTATGTTTCTCTCTCACAAACTAGGGTTAACAAGCAGTCTTCGTGGGCTCGAAGAGGAAGACCACGGTGACAGCCCTCCCTTTCTATGCACGGCCAGCAACACTGAGTTTCTAAAACCACAGTTCTCTGTCTCCTGTTCTCACCAACTTGTCCGGCAGCCAATCTTTTCCCAGTCCAACTTCCCAGCTGCGCCCCAAGCTCACTTCTTGCCAAAGTTCACAATGACTTTTCACACACTTGCTTCCTAATAAGATATGGCATTGCTAGATGTTTACAGTCATGGCAGACATGTAAATTTGAGACTAATAAAATGACTATAGTAATTAGCGTTACTTTTTATTGAACACTTTGCACAAGCTATGCACCAGACACTTAAAACTATCTGGTAAAAAAGCTACATGGCAAAGTAAGTAGCACACCCATTTCATAAATGACAAAGCTGCAGAATGTTTCATAAATGATAAAACTGTCCAGCCCCACACTGCCAGCACTTAAAAATTAGAGATTCAAAGTAAGATTTGTTTGGTAGCAATGCCCATATTCTTAATCATTACATACAATCTCATAAATAGACAGGAGCCCTGCTTATTCCCAACAAATACTTTCTTACACTTGACATTACTATCCAGGAAGTGAGCATACACAGAATGCTTGACAAGTTCTTTAGTTTTTGTGTTTTATTTTTTTAACCATGGCCACAATTACCATTGCCACTGTTGCTGCTGCTAACACATCCCTTTATTACTCAAACATCGCTAATATTTTTGACAATTTCATGTTTTATAAACAATAATATTCAATAATGCACTCTCTTAACACAATCAAACTCACTTGTGCAAGCACTGAGTGAATATCAGTTTTAGAAATTATTAAGAATAATGACTTTGATATGATTTCTTATTAGTGCCCCATTGATATAAAATTGGTCAGTCCTCACAGATGTTACATTTTTATTTCATTTTGGCAGTTTATTGCATGCATTTTGCTGTGGTCTTTGTTGTTGTTTTATGGTTTCAAAGTTGATCCCCCCACACCCCACCCCCACTCTAGTACCTGGACAGTGACTCTTCATAGTGGAAGTACGCCAAATGTTTGTTTGATTTGACTTGAGCCATTAGAGCTATATTCATTCTTTACAATGCATAGAAGAGTGAAATAATCCATCCAGTGAGCTGTTAATCTTCTAAACTATCAATTAAGGGCACAGCCATCCATAATAGCAACCATTAAAAGCTACTAAGTCATTTACTTTGAAGTCTGTAAAACAGATTTCTGTTGGCAGACTTGGACAGCTCAGAGCATCAGCAATATGAGTGAATAGAGTGAATAGGTCAATAATCCATACATTAAATGGTCACTAAGTACTAAAACTTGTTAAAATGATAGGCCATTAGGGCTAAGATAGTTCCGTTTATGGATATAAAATGCACTTTCAAAATAGTCTCTAGACATGAATTTCTATGCTAGATTGCTCAAGACACATGAAGAAAGGTGTGTGTTCACTCATTTACTCAACATGTGTGTGTTGAGCATCTGCCATAGCCATGTGATGCAAGTTATGAAAGGTACAAAAAAAGTTATTAGAGCTTACAGTCTAGTTGCAGTCTTATCTAAACAGATCATACTCTAACAATTATCAGTCCATACTGTAAATGTGCAGCATTCTCGGAAAGAAGCTTATTATATCAAAGGAGGTTAGTGCCACCTGCAGTGAGCCTGGCTTAGTGGGGAAGAACCACAAGACTTTAAGGAACAAAGGACAGAGAATCTAACCTAAAATGAGGGCACCACACACAGAGCAGCAGCAGATTCAAGATGTCCCCTCAGTTTCCCAAGTCCCCTCCTTGTCCCCCAAATGGTGCTTAGCCGTCCAAGACGGACAGAGGCTGGTCAGTGCCATAAAGATTAATTTTGCCTATAGCATGGTCCTTTCATACTTGGAAGCTTATATACCTACACAGAAATAATTTGTTCATCTATGTATTTCCATTGAGGGCACATTTAAAGGCATCATAGCTTTCCTGCTCCTCCTATCAGTCTCGGCATTAGTAAGCATGACCCCTCAGCTGGGGTGACCGTGACCAATGCTTCCACTTCCCTGGTTCTGCCTTCGTCGATGTGTCTCGCATCTAAGAAAGCCTGTGTTCCCACACTGAGCCAGTGAGTAAAGCCTCATGAGAAGGGAATTTAAGTTAATATATTAAGAAAGAATATAGATCAAAAAGGCCTTATGGATAAATGAGTAAAACAGCAAATACAAAACAGCAGGATTATGGAATGCTTTGTATTCATGCAAACCACAGAGATATGAAAACCCAGGATACATACTTATTAAAATCTGACCAAGTATAAAGGAAATTCAGGTAGAATGAGCTCTGAAATTTTATTTTTTAAAGGTTTTATTTATTTATTTTTAGAGAGAGAGGAAAGGAAGGAGAAAGAGAGGGAGAGAAACATCAATGTGTAGTTTCCTACTGGGGACCTGGCCTGCAACCCAGGCATGTGCTCTGACTGGGAATCGAACCAGAAACCCTTTGGTTCATAGGCCTGAGCTCAATCCACTGAGCTATACCAGTCCGGGCTGAACTCTGAAATTTTTATTACAACAACATGACAGATAAATAACCTGAAATTTCTTTTTTTGCAAGAAACCTCTAGATATCCTGGATAAAATATAATGAATACCCTTTGAAATATATAGATTAGATCATAAAATATAAAGAAAATACCTAGAAACTGAAAAAATATAATCAAACTGAAAACCAGATGTAAGATTTGCACTTGCATTTAACAACAACCTTTAAGGAAACAGCACCTAAGCAGTGGCTTTTAAATTGGGAACTAAGATTCCTGCATAAAGCCTGGATCCACAATGGTGGGGGGATTCCCTGAGGGTGTGGGGGGTGCTTGGTAGAGTAGGGCAAAGGGGAAAAATCAGAACTGAAATATTAGAATCAATAAAATATGATTTTTAATAAAGTCTGGATCCTTGCCGAGCTGCATCCCCAGTGAAAGAGCAGCATGATCTGGAAGATCAGCCTAAAGAAATTGCTTCAGATGCAACACCAAGAAGTGGATGCATGAAAGAGAAATTAAGAGACATGGAGAAAAGAATGGGAGGCTCCAACATATGTCAATTTGGAGTTCTAGAAGAGCATATGAGAATCAAAAAGAGGCAATATTTGCAGAAATTATGACTGAGCATTCTCCAAAATGTATTTAGTAGGTAAAAGAATCCTAAGAATTATGGGCAACAATCAAAGACAAAAGGTAGTGATTATTATTGACTGAATGTGTGTGTCCCCCAAAATTGGTATGGTGAAATCCTACCACCCAGTGTGATGGTATTGGGAGATGAGACCTTTGGAGGTAATTAGGTTTTAGTCTCATTCCTTTCATCATGTGAGGATAGAAGGTAAAGATGAGGGCCCTCACCAGAACACAACCATTCTGGCACCCTCTCTCACTCAGACTTCCAGCCTCCAGAACTGCAAGAAAGATTCCTGTTGTCTATCAGCCACCTAGTCTACATTGTTCTGTCACAACAGAAAATATGTGGTTAGATGTAAACAGATTTTTTAATGATTTTATTTACTTATTTTTAGAGAGAGGGGAAGAGAGAGACAAAAAGGGGGAGAGAAATATTAATGTGTGGTTGTCTCTTGCACACCTCCACTAGGGACCTAGCCCACAACCCAGGCCTGTGCCCTGACTGGGAATTGAACAAATGACCCTTTGGTTCACAGGCCAGCTATCAATCCACTGAGCCACACCAGCCAGGGCAGATGTAAACCAATTTTATAAAACAATTGATTTGAGGGATATAAAAACAGGCAGAAGCTAAAATACTAGATAATAATAACATAGAATATGGGAAGGAAATAATTGTGTTTAAAGAATTAAGTTATTTTACTATTCATGAAGAAAGCAGGGATGTTGAATTTAAACTTTGGTAAATAATATAGGCATATTAAAACATTATGAGTATTCACTCAAAGAATAGCAAAGTGGCAGTAGAGAACAAAACAAAAATCTCAAAGGATTTAGTGGCAGAAAAAAGAAAAAAATTAAACAGGAAGCCAAAACTAAGATGAAGCAAATTAAAAATGTAAGTAATAATAAATATAAATGGTCTAAACCCAGGGGTCCCCAACACCCGGGACACGGGCCAGTATCTGCCTTTAACCTGTTAGGAACCAGGCTGCACAGCAGAAGGTGAGCTTGAATGTAATGTGGTTGAATCATCCTGAAACCATCCCCCTACCTTGGCCCATAGAAAAATTGTCTTCCACAAAACTGGCCCCTGGTGCCAAAAATGTTGGGGACCGCTGGTATACTATGCAGTTAATAGGCAGAAATTTTAGATTGGGTTTAAAACTATATACATATTTGGGCTTTGTACCAAAAAAATTACAAAAAGCATAAGGACTCAGAAGTATTTAAAATAAAAGGTTAAAAAAGAATATATCATCAGGCCCACAATGCAGTGTACAGATGGTGTTTCGTTGAGTTCTACAGTTTGTGAACCAATATAACCCAATAAATTCAATAAAAATAAATACATATAATACAAAAAAGAATATATCACTTAAATATGGTTGGATTAATACCAGAAGAAAGTTTAAGAAAAAGACATTTTAGGCATAAAAGAAAGGTACATTTTATACAGATTTTTTAAATAAACATACAATTAGCCCTCTGTGTTCCTGTGTCGTGCATGTTTGGATTCAACCAACTGTGGACTGAGAACAGTATTTGTGATCTGTGGTTGGGAGTCCATGGTTATGAAGGGCTGAATACATGCATTGTTCTACGCCATTTTATATAGGGACTTAAGTATCCATGGATACCGAGGGACAACGGTACTTAAGTTTTGGGGGAGTCAAACTTATATGCGGATCAGTGGGAATACAGGTTCAAGAGGCTGTTGAGGCCCAACTATTCAGGGACTGAATGCCAGAGTGTGAACATGTTGTTCAAGGGTCAACTGTCCAGCCTTAGGACTGATATGTAGAAGGAGCTTAATAATTACTGATTTAGTAAATTAAAAGATCCAAAATACTTGTTATCCCAGATAGCAGAGCAAAGAGCATGGAGACTGGCAAGAAGTGATTTGTAGACATTGAACAAGATACTGTTAGCCTAGCAACATGTAATTTGTGGCTGAGTAGCCATCTCAATTTTTTTTTTAAGTAGCAGCCAATGTTAAGTTAAATTGCCTATACCAGCAGCCCACCTTGGGGAGGAGGGTAGAACTCCAAGAGGGGAGAAACAACAGTAATGAGAGTTTGAAATTGAAACTAACTAAAAATTTACCCAAAATATGAAACCAGGATATCTTTACAAATTTCAGTTTCTACCACCATTTTCAAGTATTGCACTCAAAAGCAAAAGAACAGTTATGCAAATAAAATTTTACTTATTTTTCTCCCATCTATAGCATTGCATGTAAATTTCTACTCCTCTGCAGAAGGAAAGCTGTACATGCTCAGAAAATGAGCTAGTTCCACTTTAGGTTCAGCTCAGCTTCGCAGACGGGAGCTATCCATGGATATTTTTCGTGAACATGCCCTCACTTGAGACTCTACTTTCTTAAGCATTTTGAATAAAGGATGGTCAGATACTCGTTTTTGTCCCCTTTCAGCAACCACCTGGACATGCAGCTCTGAAACAGGAGTGTCCACAGGGTGCTGGCAGTAAAATATGACAATCTAGAAAACATGTAAAATATACATCCCAGAGCAGATCTGAAAACATAACAAATGGTTAGTTATTTTCTTCCAAGTTCCTTATGAAAATACATGAAATAATTTGTTTCTCTTTAGATTAAGACCACTCAGATACAGCAGATATGACTTCCTACTTAGGAAAATGTTTCATTACTTCAAAATACTATAGATGGCCATAAAATGCCCTTTTCTTATGAAATTAACAGGCAAACTTACTACTTTTACTATTCCTGATCTGTTTCTCCTTCATGCATATCCCTCCTTTACCAAGAAGTTTCCTGACCTGTTTCCCCCCTCTTTAATTTAGTGCATTTGGTGGTCTCTCGTGCTGCCCTTTATGAGACGAGAAGGCCATGGTAAAGAAGACAGAAAGCTCTGGTGGAAAGCCATCTGCAGTTTACTTGGAAATTCGAGGCCCAGAAAAATTGAGATTGATTTCCTCAAACTGGGTTAAGATATATTAAGCTCATAGTGTGGTATTCAATACTTAGTGTATAACAGGTGCTCACAAATTGTTAGTTACTTCCATTATTTTACTGCAGTCATCAAAGAGTTATTTTACCCTCAGAAATCAGTTCTGAGACCTCAGTGCTCTCCCCACTGCCCTTTATGAGCACCTACTTGTTAAAAGAGCTGGTCAAGAACGCCCAGGAAGGCCTGGAGCAAAAGTGTTGCTGTGAAAAGTTAATTAGATCATAAGGGGATTAGTGATTGTATCATGGTTTAATGGTAAATGTCACCTGATAATTTAGTATAGTGCTCTTCAATTTTTCTATCCATAGAAAAGCACCAGAAGGCACAGACCATGCCTCTCTGCTTCATCATTACACCCCAGCACCTAGGAGAGCACATAGTAGGTCCCATAATAAATGTGTTAAATGAATAGGCAAATCAAGCAAATCATAAGTGATGACATTTAAAATCACATAGCCCAAACCATTTCACAGCAGCCCAGAGAGTTGCCCAAGGTCAATGGAATATGCAGCTAACCCTAAAAGTAATGGATTTCTGTATCCCACTGCCCAGATGCTGAATTATTAGCATTTTCTCCAACTGAAATAACATGAACATAATTTTCTTCCCAATTATTCTGGCTGAAGAATATACAAAAGGTTTTAGTGGGTGAAAGATTTATGGCACAGCTTCTGGGAAAGCCTAGAATCACCATGGGGCAACTGCAAAAGGTCTTATGGTAATTAAATTGAGAAGCCAAGGGACCCCTTGAGGCCTGCACTGTAGGCAGGGGGACGCCCTCCTGGAGGAAGGCACTTTTGCTGACATCCATTATATAAAAGGTCCTTAGGCAAGCAAGAATGAAAGCAAATACCAGAAAGGAAAAATGCCTATGGTTTCCCATTGTTTCCAAGGTTTTCATATACACTAACCTCTAACATAGCCTTCAGCTCAACTGAAATATTTCCCTCTCCTATTATAGTGAGATGAACAATTCACATCCTAAAACTCAAATACACTGCAGCTTCTGTAGATCTATCACCCAACTAAGCCTCTCATGAGTGCCTTCATCTCACTGGGCTTTGGGAGAGTGGGAAAGGTAGAAACGGAGATCATTTTTAAACTAATAAAGATTTCTCTGTTTAGGCTGGCTTAAAAGAATTTCTTAAAGTCTCATTTGGCAAAATACTCAGTCTCTAGTTTTCTTTATGACATCCCCATACTTTTTAAGAGGATATGACATGAGGGTATAAAGAGGTGCTTACAAGTCTTCAGTGTGATGGGGACTGACTGAGGTTGGGACTTGCTCAGCAGGGGTCCTCTGGGTCCTGTCACCAGGGCAGCCCAGGGCCCAGAGGTCCTGTGCCGTGACTACGGTGGGGCAATACTGCAACGGTACAGCAGCAGGTGTCTGTATTTAAGGTTATCCAACTCTCATTGAGAAGGGCTCCCTGATTCCTGCTTGTCTAATCTACTTATACATGTTCCCCAACAGGGCCCATGGGAACTTTGGGCCCCTGCACCCCACCCACCAACTTCAGAGATTGAGAACTCCCAGGTACATCTCGAACCCATGGCTAAATCACATTCTTCTGCCATGAGCATCAGGTTCAACATACTGCTCCTCAGACAGGGTGGCTGCTCTCCAGGCTACTGCTAGAGAAGCAAGACATTCTCTTCCCTCCACCTTTTCACTTCTGCTTCTTACTTTGCGAAAACATCCCAAAGCTTGTATCCCCTTTCTCTATCCTATGGATATATTTTTTCTAGACGGCATCTGCCTTTGCCTTTTGTAGGGCATAATAATTGAAGGGGAATGAGAAATATGTTGGCTTATATTTCCAAAAATCTATATCCATTTCACTATAGTCTCAAAGAGTTTAAAAGGATATAGGGCTGACTTCTATTATTTTGGCCAGACATTGTTCAAAGATTAAGCTACAATATAAATAACATAAAATGACATAGTAAAATCTTATTAAATGTAGTACGGTGAACTATATTTAACATTTTCAAGCCATAACTAAGCTTTGGTTTCTTTATCTCTAAAATGTGAATAATAATATCTGCTCTCCCTACCTCACCTGAGTATAAGGAAAATATTTTGAAAGCTATAAAGTTCGGAGAAATGAACCTCAGGATGGGAAATCCATAAAACAAGTTTTATTCTTGAGCCCCAACTCTATGGCATAATGGAACCCACTATACACACACAGCGAGAAAAGCCTGACCAGACAGTCCCTGACAGTCTCCAAAGGCTTGAGCGGCAGTGTCCCATCACACCACACAGAGCCTGGTGGGACATATAAAAGTGCCATTGTTGAGCCATATTTTATATGTACTCTATTACATTTGTAGAAAAGGCCACATTTACATGAGTGTGGTTGAAAAGATTTCCTGCAGAGCAACAATTTTATGGGCACGTGTGTGGGAAAGGTTTGATTGAAGGGTATGGCCATCCTTCCACACTGATGTAGTAGAGGAAAATGCCTGTCAGCATCTGGAGCCCTGGACTGGAGGAGTTCAGAGCCCACAGATACTACAAACATTTCTAGGAGCCTTCTGCTGGCTGGAAATTGGATGCATTTTGAATCAAATCATTCTGCAGAGCAGGCTTTATTCTATAGTAGCCCTACAAGTGCCTAGAACTCTTTGCCAAAAATAATTATATTTTTGTAGTCCCAAATCCACTTCAAGTTGTACCAGTAAGATCTACCTCAAAAGATGGGCAGGAACACAGAAAGGCTGGGAAACACAGTGGCGTGATGTCCCACCCAGGATAGATAGGTCTTATTCCAGATGCCGGGCTCTCCCCCACTTCCGGGATTGCTTCACGGCCAGCACATCCCACTTCCTCCCCCATGTATCCATAGAGTACATATATGGAAAGTCTGAGAATTTAAAAATAACACTTTAGTTGTGGCTTCAGGCGTCTCCTACTCTGCCAGGACCAGTTGCTCACATCTCACCAGCTGGATGATGATTCCTAACTGGTGGCCTGTGCTGTGTTTCATGAGTTCCTTTCCCATGCATTGTCTTAAATGATCATTTCAAAAACCCTGGCATAACCAACAGTAATGCAGGCATCACCATCCCAAATAGACAGAAGGACTCCAAGCTAAGATGCAGAAAACATGCTTAACTGGGAAGGAGACATGATGAAAAGTCCAGATCTCCTAAGTCCCAGATGAGTCCCTGTGCCTTTGCCTGGGACTTCTCAATCATAGATGCATTGAGGTTTGTTAAAGAAAATGGTGGTCAGCCATGCTTCTTTCAGCCATAGTCCTTGCATTTGACAGGTTTTCTTATAATATTTTCAAAAGCTAGATATTTCCAACTCCCAAATCAGTGTTCTTCCCGGTCCTCTTCCTCTGTTTGCATGATTCCCTGCCAACCACAGGGAAGATGAGCAGTGATCATTTGTCTCCCTGCTTAAAAGGTTCAGAGCTATCAGTTATTTTCATCACTTATCACAAGAGGCAGGTACAGATAGATATTAGGATTCTAAAATAGTATTGATTAGCCTTTACAAATAAAATATGTAACTTATGAAGATATAAATTTCCAGCAGACTTCTTACTAGAAGAGAAGAAAAACATACTCATTTCATAAAACCAGTTGTATAAGCCATGCCACCAATAAGAGATATTTTACATCTGAAATGTCAAGGTCTGGAAGGACTGGAGTGGTACATGGTTTCCACTTCCAGGCAACACTACAATTGACTAAGGCAACTCAGTCAGGCTCTAGAGAGTCTTTGGGATGGCACCAACGCAGATGCCTACACTCCCACCTTCTAGATTCCTAATGAAATTACAGAGGAAACAGAATTTATATTGATTTTTAATAAGCCTATACTTAAAGGCCAATATTTAACAAGTTTATATTTATTCTGGGCACAAGTCAGAAATTTAACCCAATTCCACTGAATACTACTTCAGGCCTGGACTGAAGGAGGTATGCAGGCTAATCCATGATGCTCCTTGTGGAAAAAGAAGTCTGTGAGGGAAGTCAGTAGCACAACCTGAAAGGACCAACAAGAAGCTGGAGCTGGAGATAAAGGACTGCCTGTGGGACACTGTAGTGACGTTTGGAATTCAAAGATGGTATCAACTGATGCTTGAAATGTTGTGAGCCCCACCCAGAGGGGAACTTGACTAAAGGTCTAAATTTAAAAGAAAAACACAGACTTTTAGGGAAAATATAGAGCAATACTTTTTTAAACTTTGGACAAGGTGAATTCTTAAGAAAGACTAAAAGTGTAAATCATAGGTTAAAATATTGATAAATGTAATGCACTTAAAATTTATACTTTTGCTCTAACCATCATTTTAAAGCAAAATAATGTCACACACTTGAGGAAGTTATTTGTAATGAATGCAATCAATAAAATATCTATGCCCAGAATCTATGTACAATTGCTACAAATCAACAAGAAAAAGATAATAAATTCCCCAAGCAATAAAAAATAAATAAATTGGATTTCATTAAAATTAAAAACTTTTGTGCATAAAAGAATATTATCAATAAAGTGAAAAGACAACCTACAGAAGAGAAGAAAACATTTGCAAATCATATATTGAATAATGGTTTAATATCCAGAATATATAAAGAACTACAACTCAACAACAAAAAGATAAACAACCCAATTTAAAAGAATGGTAAAGGACTTGAATAGACATTTCTCCAGAGCAGATATACAAATGACACATGAAAAGATGTTCAATATCAAAACTCATTAGGGAAATGCAAATAAAAACCACAGTGAAACACCACTTTATATTTACTAGTATGGCAGAATTTTTAATGGAGAATAAGTGTTAGAGAAGATGAGGAGAAAATTGGAATCTTGTACATTATGATGGGACGGTGAAATGGTTCAGCCTCTGGAAAAACAGTTTGGTGTAGAATCCTAAATCTAGAACTACAATATGACCCAGCAATTCCACTCCTAAATATATACCCAAAGAATGGAAATCAAGGACTTGAACAGATACTGGTATGTCAATGCTCAGTTCAGCATTGTTCTCAATAGCCAAAAGTTAGAAACAACCGCAGTGCCCAGTAACACATGAAAGCATAAACACAATGTGGTATGTACATGTAAAGGAATATTACTCAGGTATAAAAAAGAAATGCAGTTCTGATACATGCTACAACATGGATGAACTTGCAAACATTATGCTAAGTGAAATAAGCTAAATGGAAGGAATAAAATATCGCAATTCCATATATCACAAATATCTAGATTAGGCGAATTTATAGAGACAAAAAGTAGATCAGAGGTTACCAGGGACTAGAGGGTGTTTGGTAAGGGAGAGAAGGACACTTTGCTTAATGGGTACAGACTTCTATTTGGGATGACGAAAAGTTCTGGAAATAGATAGTGGTGATGGCTGCACAACACTGCGAGTGAACTTAATGCCACTGACTTGTACATGTAAAAATGGCTAAAATGGAAAATGTTACGTTATGTGTATTTTACTACACTAAAAAGAATGAGAGAAAAAAGATAATTAAACCAATTGGTAAATGTATAAAACATGTACACAGAAATTCAGAGATTATGCAGCCCAAACCAAAAAACATCCTTAGATGCTCAGTCTCATTAGTAATGCGGGATGCAGAAATGAAAACTATATGATACCATTTCCTAGTCATCATATTAGAGGAGATTAAATCGTTTGGCAATGAACTACATAAGGAGCCATAGGAATGACGATACACTGCTACTGGGGCTGTGATGAGGACTCGACACTCCGAAGCGTCATTCAGCAACATCTAGTCAAGTTGCAGCATGTGTCACAGGACCCGGCAATTCCTCCCCCAGGCACGTGTCCTAGAGAAACCCTTGTACGTGTACAGAAGAAGGCGTGCACAGCAGTGCTCATGGCAACCGTGTTTGCAAAGCCAGAAACTAGAAACAACTAAAATGATCGTCAAGAAAATAATGGATAAATTACCTGTAGTGCCTTCATATGTGGAAGACTACATAGAGGTGAGAGTGAATAAACTAGCGTCACACGGATTAACATGGAGGAGTTTCCCAAACATAATGCCGAACAAAAAAATGGCAAGCTTCGGTAGAATAGATTATTCTATTTATATAAAGCATTAAAGTATGAAATGTTATGCATCCATTTTCTCGTACATATTGATAATTGTATTCTATATATTACTGTCTTTTGTAAAAGAACAAAATGTAAATGGGAATAACAATTACCAAGCTCAAGAGAGGGGTACCTGGTTGGGGTGGGGGGGATAAGATGAGAAAGGATACAGGGAGTTCTAACTTACTGGTAACATTTATTTCTTAAACTGAGTGGTGGATACACAGTTATTCATTGTGTTACTATTTAGAGCTTTTTCTATGTTTTAACATTTTAGTGTAACTTCTAAAAAGAAGATTAAAAAGAAACATACATTTTTTGAAGCATATCTTGCAAAAGGCACTGTGCCTGCCATTACAAATCCTGAACTATCACAACACATGATCTAGTTGTAAGTAAAACATGTGCAAAAATGCATAATATCTAAAGCTCATGCATATCAGATTATAAAGTATAAGGATTAAGAAAGGTAGCCTATAAACCCTATTGTCAAATCCTAGGAAAACATTTCCATTTCACAATAGACAGAAGAAATGGAGAGCAAAATTATATGTATTTCATTGCCTTTCCATTCTCTTTTTAATGTTTTGAGGGTTTGTGCCTGATTGATTTTTCCTCATCTGATTTCTTTAAGTGCCTCATTCCCATAAGCCATATAAAATTTATGTTTAGAGAGGTAGGGCCTGGATCTGACCAAATATATGCTTCACCCTTGGGTGCCCAGACATGAGGCTACAGGCACTCCATCCCATAATTTCTAAGTTTGACATTCATCTTGGATGAGTTATGCTTCACAATACTGTATCCATTTTTCCACATACTAAGTAAGAAAACAGGTCATTTTCACGTTTTCCTCATTCAGTAGTTTCGCACCTGCTTGAATGCAACTTTATATGAAAAGTCACCCCAACACATGGAAGTGGAAAAGGATGCTTGATGGGCGCCTCGCAGAATTCATAAAATTAGTTACATGAACTTCTATATTAATGTATGTACGTTCCATATTTAACATAAAATCTCTAAGGGCCTCCATTATCAAGGGAGCAAAAAAGTAAAGTTTATTCCCCGTTTTATCATAGGAGAGAAAATTAATTATAGAGCTTGATTCATCTCACATGTCAGAATTTGAAAACTTACAAAAATTATCTCACTTAACGTGTGCAACAATTGTATTATTAAATTAAATCTGCTTGATAGTTGCCATTATCATCATTATTAATTATTGTCAGGAGCAGAATCAGAGTGGAAAATCAAATTGCATGTTTTTAATCCCTATGTGGCTTCTGGAACATGACCTCCTCTCCCTCAGTGATACTGCACCCTTACCCTAGTCCAGAACACACACAAAAAACCAACTCCTACTCTGCCTCCATGGTGACAGGAGTCCCTAATAGCAGTGTATGGTATCCGCTCACCTTATTGAGAAAATGGCCACAGAGGATTCCGTTCATGTATTTTGAATTTTTCCATCATTGAGGAAATATTCACTATATATAATTGCATGCTTTCTAATACTGCTTTCCTTCAAATTGGATTTCCCACCCCCCATGGATTTTAAAACTATTTCTATTAGAGAAATGTAAAAACAATTGTAATTTCAGCCACTTGCCATTTTCCTCCTTTGGGGATAGCTTTAACTCATTGTATTTGAAGGACAAAAAACTAAATGATCTTGAAATATTTCACGTGAAAGAGACGCCAAGATTTTCAACAGAAGAAACCACATCTAATATGCTACAAAAGGTCACTTGAAAAACACCCTTTTTAGTAAGTACATAAACTCCTGTTTCACTACTAGCGCTTTCCGTTTCCTTATGCCTGCCCTGTAATGAGCCATTCCATGTTTACTGGTGTTCAACTCGGTTACTAGTGCCACTTGATATAATCCCACATAGTTAAGGCTTTGAGAAGCTACACACACACACACAAAAGTAAATCAAACAGGAAGGAAAAGCAACAAAAAGATAATAGACTAACAGCCCATTTGGGGGTAAAACAGAGCAGTGTGTCTTAGATTGCGGAGATTTAAACATGCCATAAAATTGTATCAAGCGCCCTGCAGACTGCTGCTACATAACTTCCCATCTCTGAGAGCTGCAGCCATCCAGAGAGCAAGAGTTTTCCATCAGTTTAGGGATTCACTATTCGATTCATCATGTTTTCTACCATCCTAACACAAGTCATGTGAATCAGTACTCCCCACCAAGAATCAAGCATTGAGGACAAAAACTTTGGGGGAGTATATATATATTATTTTCGCATTTCAGATTTATAATAAAAGTGTAATCCCCTCACTTCACATTTTTCTTGGAAGAGTGACTTTAGAGTCCATCCCTGACCAATCCTCAGATTGTATTTTTTTTTTTCAGAAGACTAGTCTTGGCCAAATCCATGGACATCAAGCGCTAAGACCATTTAAGATATCAACTTTCCCAACTACTAAAAATAAATCCCAGAAAAGGACCAACAGGAAACCACATGTCACTTTGAATGCTCATTAAAACAACATAAAGAGGCTGGAAAACTCATTTGAGTTTTTTAGTAATAAGACAGAACCCTTTTAAGTAGCCTCGCTTTCAGAGGACTGCTCCCAAGGCCTGAGAAAGAAACTAGCGCACACTGACACAGCACCCACTATGCACCGGGAATTGTTTTACGTGCTTTACCTATATTAAATCACTTGTTTCTCATGACTCTACGAGATATATTCGCCTAATATTCTCATTTTAAAAATGAGAAGACTGAGGCACAAAAAGGTTAAGTAATTTGTTCATGGTTACACTGACAGTGAGTAGCAGACCTGAGAGTCAAACTCAGAAAATCTGGTTTCAGAACCCATAATTTTCACTCTGACTCACTGTAGCACAGCATGACATTAGGTGTTAATCAAAATACAACCTAAAACTTTTAATAAAAAAAAACTAAACTGAGAATTATAAGTAATCTAAATAATCTTTTTATTATCTTTTGGTCATTCTACATACTGTGAATAGATTTTTTCCTTCAACACATATTTATTGAGTATCTACTTTGCACCAGGCACTATCCTAAGAAGTGAGGATAGAGAGAAAAAAAGGAATAATTTTAAGATGCTCAAAAAACTAACAAGAAAGATATGAAGTAAAAAGATAAAAGAGAGAGGAAAAAAGCCCAGGGTACCATGAAATCAAATACTTACAAAATACACCAAGTACTAGAACTAAATTGACAAAATCTATTGTAGCCTTAAAAATTGGGAGAGGGAAGAAAGAAAAAAGAGAAAAAGCAATTTCTTTTCACTGATCTTTTCTTGAAAATCAAAATATAGTCTTCTTGTTTCCTACCTCTCTCTGCTCCCATCTCCAAAATCCTGAGGTTTATGGCAGCTTTACTAAAATTTTTTTTAGCATTGAGTTAGATTTCCAACATTAACTTTAAAGGTTTAGACAGAGGTTTTGTGATGCAGACAGCAGCCCGCAGTGTCCGCAATGTTATGGATGAGACGAAATAAATTCACACAGACTACCGAGTCCCGTGGAGGAAAAGGGACAGCCTGGCCACTCTCTCAAGAGGAGAGCACCCTGACCCTTGCCTTGACAAGCTTTTATTGGGTTCAATTTGCACAGGAATAAAGCTCATCAATCATTGTCAGGCAGAAGTGATTAAACAATAGATAACTTTCAAAGAACTCTGAGAGCTTATTCTGAGTCAGGGTCTGTTAGCTAAAGTACTACAAAACTTTGGGAAACAAACTCATTTCCTGCTCAGACCTTTATCATTTAATTGAGAGCATTCTTAGCAAAGCAGGTTTCACAGGATTT
>PVKM010008334.1:0-39240 GCA_004027735.1 Carollia perspicillata
CAGTTTTTGCTTATTGGTGTTTGTAATTCATATCATCAAGTGCTTTGCTCCGTGTTCCAAATGTTTATTTTCCTCTGCTGCCTGCAGTGAACTTTGTTTCCTAGACGTTCTTCTGTGTCCTGTACGGCTGCTGTAAGTTCTTATTTTACGACGCATTTGGTTCATGACATTTACTAAGTTTTTGTAGTTCACGGCGATAAAGTTATCATGAGTTTAATTTGTTCCATGTCCTCATTATTCAGATTTTGCTATTGGTCATTTGCCATTTTTTCTTCCTTTGAGTTGGGCGGGGCACGTGCTATCTTTTAGGTAGGTAGGTTTTTGATCACTGTACATAGTTAAATCAGTTAAATTCCTCCTATTTCCAAGAGGCTTGTGGAAACAAGGGCACCCTGCGTACTGGAGGCCAGTAGAAATTCTTTTATGACGAGCAGTTTATTGTGAGAGTGACCTATCTTAGAACTATTTTCCCAGATGCTAAAATCGGACCTTCAGAGGGTGTTCGGAGGTTCTAGCAGGGAGCGCAGCTACTCGCATACCCTTGACTGAAGACCGGTCCTCTCCCCTAGTTGGGAAGGTCGTCCTCTACCAGCGCGCAGCATCAGGAGGGATGCACATGGTTCATTGAGGGAGGGAGGGAGGGGATACCGGCCTAGCCAGCCAAATCAGCCCAATCTACCCTGACGAACGATGGGGTGACAGATGTCACAGCCAGATCACCCTTACATCCTCGGCTGCTGAAATTGGTGGCAGCAACATCGCTCCTGAGGCAGAGCGTGTCTCCTCCCCCTTCACTGGCAGACTGCTCCCCGCGAACATGGGGTATCAGCGTGATGTCTCTTACTGCCTGCTTTTCTTTCCTCCTCTACGTGTCAGCGTGGGTTTAGGGCACCTCTGCCACAAGCCTGTCCCACTACATCCATTCTTTAATCATTGGTTTCACTTTGTACACTTTCTCAGGATCTGTGTCTGATCCTCTCTTGGCTTCTTGAGGCAACCCCGTGTGACCTTCTCTCCATCTGGCTGTTCCGTCCTTCTATTTTGTCCTGTGTTATGAGAGATGCCTCTTGGTTTCTTCAGACGTGAATCTCTGTACTGTTTTTTTGTTCTCCTGGGTGTCTGGCCAACATCATCTTTACCACCCCGGTCAAATCACAAGAGTAATATTTTTGTTGTTACTAATTAGTGATTCTGGCATGCAATTTTGATGTTGGCAAGGGACTCTGCGAAAGCAATATTTCCTTTCCTTGTCAGTGTAAGCAGGCAAGTCTCATCAGATTCCCTTTTCTCTGTCATATAATACATTAAATAAAAGGATTGCCTCATTAATCATTCATCAGTCAGCTCCAGTCCTATGTTCAGTGCCTTTCCTGCCAAGGGACCTCTGCCATGGAGACACTGCCTCCCCTTGTCCTGCTCCCCCACTGATCCAGCTATTTATATCCTGATGCAATATTTATAAGATAAAATGTCAGTGGCTTTTGATCAAACTCGCCCTGGAAAGAATGTCACCAAAGACTGGACAAATACCTTCTCAGGCCCTGTCGTGCCTGGAGGCATCAGGCTTGTCTGAGATGCCCTTCTACCTTCCCCTTCCCCAAAGCTCCCCTATCTTTCAAAGCTCAGCAAACATCCTTTCTTTGTCAAAAGACGTCTCTAAGTGCCAAGCACACAACAAAGTCCCTCTTCTCTGCACTTTTTAAGTCCTTTTTCTTTCCTTCTCACGGCTGTTTGCTGCGGGAGTTAAACCGTGCCTCTGGAGACGGACCCTGTGCACTGAAATGTCAGTTCTGTGAGCTGCCAACCGGGTAACCCTGGGGACCTAGTCTCTCAGTGTCTTAACCGAAAATAGAAGGCACTTGTGCCTTATTTATTTATTTTTAAAATGAGTGATGATACTAACGTTCAGCGTATGTGATTTTTAATGAATTTAATTAACAAATAGCACTGATACTTAGCGTTATGGAAGTGCTAACTTTTATTTACAAATATGCGTATTTCAACAATGATACATTTATCACCAATATGTGTACCAATATGTGTTTCAGCCAGTGCATTTTCTTGGAGGAAGGTGAGGTTCTATTCTTTCTTTTCTTTTGTCTTTTTTAGGTAAATTGTACAGTGTGTCTTCTTTTTTTACAACCTTATCCAGGCACAACTTTCGTACCAAGAAAATGTGCATATTTAAAGAGCATAATTTGATAAGTGTTGGCCAGTGTCCACTCCTGTAGAACAGCACAATGAAGAGAAATACTTTCATCGCCCTGAAAGGCTCCTTTTCCCCTCCCGTTCTTTCCTCCATCCCCTTCTCCAGGCAATGACTGATCTGCTTTCTGTCACTATAGATTGGTTTGCACACCAGAATTGTCATAGTGAAATGAAGAATGAGCCTTGTCGGCTCCTACTTGTTACAGTGCTAGGAAGCTAGTAATGGTTGCTGGGGCAACCCATACATTTTAATTTCAAAATATGCTGGAAATAAACATCGAGGTGGGTGCTTCAGAGAATAACACACACAGGTTACGTGTGTCTGGACAGCCTGATGAACAGGAGTAATACTGCACTGCTCCCTAAATTCAAGCCTAGTCCATGTGGTAATGGACTTCAGATGACCTCCGGCCAGTCAATTTAGACTACAGGACAAAAGCCAACCAGGGCGGACAGCTCAGACTTCTACTCAGTGTTCCAAAGAAGTTTGGTTGTTTAAGGATCTCATGCCTGTTTTAAAAGATTAATTTTGTAATCATAATAATGAATATAACTGATTGTTTTTTCAATCATGCTCTAAAAGATGTATTAATCTGAAGAGCATAATGACATTTTCATTTTAATATCACTCATTTTATAAAACAGAATTTGGGGCAGACATGAAAATGTTATTGAACTCTGTATATTTTGAAGTATACATTTAAACAAGAAATAATCCGAACCTCATTATGCGAGATACTCTGTTGTTTTGATTAAGGCATCTTTGTTCAATTTTAATTAAGTTTTCAAAAAGCTTTGCACTTTTTACACATCAATTGTAACTTGCTCCCTATATTTATATAGTTTTTGTCTTTTAATTTTTCTTCTTTACATTTAAAATTTAGTTGTGAAAACTCCCAATCTCCTCTAACATTCACAGGAAACATAAGTAATTCTATACTTAGAGTAATGTTGTTTTCAACTGTATCTTTCAAAAATTTACTACTTAAAATGGAAAAAAAAGTAAAGAAAGAATTTAAAGAATTCCCAGAAATTGCAACAAGGTCTACTTCTGTGCTGATGAATGGCTCCTTGAAGAAAATCAACTCTCTTATTAATATAACATCTGGCTTGCATCTTGCATAAATAAAAACACAAGAACAGGATAGAAGGAACGGAAGAGGGAAGTGGGAGGAAGGAATGTGGTCTTTCTAGAATAATAATCTCTAACAGCCAAGAAATCTAATTAGAAGAAATGTCATCTCATGAAACTGTAGTCCAGAAAATTCCACAGGAGAAGGCAAAGGCTCATGGGACCACGAGAAAAATATTGAAGCAGTTAGGTAATTAAAAAACAAAAACTAAAACAGCATGCAACGACTACAGGGCTCCATTCAGTCAAAATGGTGATTATCAATGGCCTCTCTGGGGACCATTTAGGATTTTAACCACAGAAATTCCAGGGCTTGGTTAATCTGTTTTAGAGGAACCGGACTGTTCTCACTGGCATGATCAGATTTCTGGTTTTCCCTTTGTGTGCTGTCAGTCTGGAAGAAGAGAACCTGCTTAATTAAAGATACAAACAGAAGCCAATTCTCATGCAAGAGGGGAGTGGTTCCTCCCCTACAGAAAGTGCCATTTTCCAATAATGTTGTCAGAGGTCCCCTTGATATTAAAGTTGAACAGCACCGGTTCACTGATTCACTGTTTGATTTTTCCAGATCTGAAAACTGAAGCAGTGAATTGAAATTACGTAACATTGGAACTGACTAGTGTCAAATATTTAAAAAAAAATATCAAATGGTAAAATAAAATAAAACAAAATAAAAACGAGACTGAAGGGTTTTGACAGTGTGAGTTTTGTTGTTTTAAGAATCCGTGAGCTACTTTGAGCCTGATAAGGTTTGCGTTATGTTCCTTGTTACCTGCCTGGGCTCGCATTCTCTGGGAAGAACGCATGGCAAAAGGGAAAGCCAGTTTCTGTCCTGCTTAGAGAATTTCCAAGACTCTGGAGACATTTAGAAGAGTCACACAAATTAATCCCCTGACAAAATATGGGAAAATTTGGACATCATAAATAAAGACAAGATCTTAAAAGTTCTCACCACAAGAAAAAACAACATAACTTTATATGCTGATGGGTGTTGAATAGACTTATTGTGGTGATAATTTTACAATATATACAAATATCAAGTCATTATGTTGCACACTTGAAATTAATGTAATGTTGTATGTCAACTATATTTAATTAAAATAAATCAATAAAAACGAATAAATAAAACAACTTCAGTACTTCGAAATACAATGCCTAGGTTCACACTACATAAGTTTATATTAATATTAAAAAACAAAAACAGAGTATTTCCTAGAAGACATTTACAGGATGTGAAGACTCAGCCTCAGTCTGAAAACTGGTGAATAACTGGAAAGAAATATTTATCTTCTCTCATGTGTGAACTGTCCTCAGGGTAATCCTTATGAGAAACAGTCTTGGTTATAAAAATTATTCTCAATGATAATTGCAGAAGTAATACTGGAACTAGAATATAACTATTTTGTTTGCCCTGATACAACATTGCTTGTAATTAATGATTATGTGTGGCTGCCCAAACCCTGAGATGGAAAGTGGATGGAAATCTTTATAATCAATGAATCGAGCTAACAGGACTTCAACTCACTGAGCAATCTAATCCTTCAGAAATGGTGCCGGGGATGGCGGGAAGCCAACAGTTACAAAAACCACCACATGCATTCAAACAGTAAAATTGAGAATTTGGAGATTTCACGAAACGAAATACCTGGTTTCTTCAAGCAATAAATTGCAAGAAGGATAAACAAGAAGGAAGCAACTGATAGAACTGCAGAGACTTATGGGACATACCGACTACTGTAGTTTTCAGACCACTAGGATTTAGAGGAAGAAAATAGGAACAATTTTTGAAGCAAAAAATGTGCTAAAATATTTAATAACATAAATAACCTAATATTTCACCAATATAAATATAAACAGAATTCAACAGCAGCATTAACAACCATTATTCCTCCCAAATTTGGTGGGGTTGTGGTGGGGGGGGGCGTGCATCTTACAGTCCGAAAAATGCGGTAAATGTCTTGTGTCGAATTTTTTGGATCCCCAATGAAAAACCTTCAACTGCATAAACATTTATGTGACAATATTTATGGGATATTTTGTGGGAAATTTGAATGCTAACTAAGTATTTAAGGATAATGGGTTTATTGGCAGTATTTTTAGGTGCAAAAATAATATTGTGTTATGCAAAAATAGAAGTATTCTTATGTTTTATAGGTGGTTTCTTAATTATCTACAGATGAAATTCTATAGTATGTTGAATGTGCTTCTAAATATTCTGGGGCCGCAGGGGAAGTGGTTGGGAAGCATAAATTAAACAGGATTGACAATGTGTTGAAAGTTATTGAAATCGGGGATTGGAATTGATGTTTGGGATTTTCCCCCTCAAGAGTATTTTTATGACATCCTGGCAAATCCTAAAATTGTGACATGCTGTTCAATGCATGGGCCTCTGTACTGCAAAGCCTTTTAGGGATTGTTTAGATGGTGATTACATTGGTGGGTGGCTCTATTTCCCCTCCTTCATTTAAGACGAATTTTAATGGCAGCTAAAAAAAATATGGGCCATTCTAATTATTTCCAGGAATCAAAGTCTGTAATGAAAATAAACCATTAGCATTAGCCATAGAAGTAGATACATTTTTAGAAATAAGGTTGATTTTGGAGATCAACCAAAGTACCCACATGCTAGATATTTTTTAAATGTATCAATTTTTGTGCATCCAATGCTTAACATTTTAAATTTGGCTTTTAACACAGGTACTTTATTTCCATGGTTCACTTAACAATAATTATCTGCAAGCTTATTTTGAGCTGTCATCCAAATTTTGTAGAATAACTTTACTCCATTTATCTCTCCCCTTAGTCTTTGGTCCTGCCAAAAAATGATAATAAATAAACTAAAATTAAAATTGAAAAACAGTAGAGCCAGTGAAGGAGATTCAGTTCAATAATAGCTCAATTCTTGCTGCCTGTTGCTACTACCACACCCAGTGTACGAACTGTTGTCTTTCCTGGGCCAGGCAGGATTTTTATCGTTCCATTTATTTTCAGTATTCACTACAAATTATTGGACTCTCTGCGTAAGATGACGCCTCTTAAAACAACAGTTACCAACCCTATAATGAGCCAGAAGATCCATCAGAGGGTACATGTGCTATCCCACCTCGCTAAGTAAATAAAGTACAATAAACTTTTGAAAAGATTGAGTTGCGTTTTATCAAAGTGGCATACATGTATAGTTTAGCATGTGCAAAAGTACTAAAATAATTTTAGCAAAACCCAGCAGTTTTCCTCCCCATACTTCCTATAAGTAAGTGCCCTCCAGCCAAAGACCACCAGGAATACACCTGTGGTTGAATGAGGTGGCTTATTGTTCTTCATAGCAGGGAGACCACACACCACGGGAGTCTGTGGGGAGCCTCCTTAAGAGGGTTTTAGAAAACCCGGTGGGATTTGAGCTTGTGTTAGGTGATTTGGAGAAAGGTCTGAGGAAGCGAACCTCTGCCCTGGGTCAGGTGCTGCCTGCACGTGGGGGCGATTCTCCCACAGGCTCTCTTCATAACTGTCTAGGAGGAAAGGCTAGAGGGAGGCCACTGCTGTGATTGGCAAAGGAGCAGCAGTCACTACCATTAGCCAGGAGGGGGACATTTGATCCATCCTGTAGCTTGAACAATGCCCATAGCGCGTCTCAGCTCCGACATGATTACGGAGTGGTCTTGTTTTTATCTTGACACATAGCAGGCGTAGAGTAGGCTTGTCTGAGGTCGGTGTTCTGGGAGATTTGTGTTCAACAGGAGGATGCCACGCCTGCCAGGATAGCAGGGGCCGTGCTTCTCTTTCTCACTCCTCACGTCCTCGACTCTCCCTTTTTAATTCCCCTTTTCTGAGGTTTACAAATGTCCTTCCGGGTCATAGGCACGTACAATCTCACACTGATTTCCTTTCAAGTCAGATGAGGGTTTTAGTTCTTTCCCACTGCCATCCCTCTGCTTCTCTTTATCCCCTTTGCAATAGATTTATATGATAATTTTTAGTGAAATGAATATTCCGTGTTTCTTGCATGCTTTTGAAAAAATCATTCACAGTTGTACATTGCAGAGAATTACGTATGATGTTTCCCTTTTTTACTTTCTGTTTTTCTTGAAATTAAAATAGTCGCTTTGTTGTTTTCATTGACTAGGCTTTCTTTGTACTTAATGCTAATTCTTCCAGACTTCCAACAGCTTCAGAGGATAATTTTGCATGAGATCAACATAATGAATTTGTCTATTCAGACTTTCTTTCTTCACGAACCCCGATACCACTCCTAGAGGCCCCGCTGGCCTCTTTAGGATGGTTTTACTCCAGGTCTGCTGACTCGCTATCATCGGGCTACTTCTCCGAACTGTTCTCCTCGGAATTCACTAAACTAAGCCCTGGATTCCCTGCTGTCTGAATGATGTGCTTCCTGTTTCCGGGTTTACTAACCTGTGGTGGAGTGACATCCCCCAGAAGTGACATCCCCCAGAAGTGACACCGGGTTAAAGGTGAAGCCTTCACAGAGCGCACGGGGCTGACAGTCCCCACGTGCCTTCTCCTTGTGCTACCTTGTTCCAGTAATGTCCATGTCTGGGGTGCTGTTGTCTCCCTGGGATCCCCCCACCATTAATCTTGAAGATGCTCATCCCGTCCCTTCTGGGTTGTATCTCCTTCGTTCTAAAGTCCTCATCGTCTCTCTTTGTTTTTGTTTTTTCCCTCATCATGTGGAAAACACCTTCCAGCAACCCCTTTAAAAGGGTGCATGGGAAGAAAATGTTGTAGGACGTGGATTTTAAAAAGATGTTTTATTCTACCCCGGAAGTTGATAGAATACTGGATTGTAAATAGCTTTGCTTTGACGTTGTAGGGGCATTTTTCTGTCGTCTTCTTGTTCCTCTTGTGGCTATTGAGGAGTCTAAAGTCACTTGGATTCCTGATTCTTATAGAAATTTGCTTTAAAAAATTATTTAACAGGGGTGTCCCACCTGCGGCCCACAGGTCGCATGCAGCCCGGAATGGCTGTGAATGCAGCCCGACACAAAAATCTTAAATTTACTTCAAACATGATGAGATTTTTTTGTGGTTATGTGTCACAATATCTTTAATGTGTGGCCCAAGACAGATCTTCTTCTTCCAGTGTGGTGCAGAGAACCCAAAGGTTGGACACCTCTGCATCTAGAAGATTATAGAATTGTCTTTGTCCCGGCTAATGTTAAATTTTGCAGTTCTTTCATGTGAGTAAATGTTATTTCATTATGCTGCCTCATTTCCATCTAGCATTTCAAGTCCTTCCAGTATGGCAAATTTTATTAAATGTTTAATTGGTGATAGTGTCCCCTTTATGTTTTGACATCGTGCAAAATAACTATCCTGTAACCTTAAAAAGTATAAAGGACATGGAAACCAAGATAAAACCAAGGAACTGTTGTAGATACATGGCAACAAAATGTACAAATATTTCTCTGAACTGGATCTGTTTGCTGTAAGTAGCTTTACTGGGATGATTGGCCCACCTTAAACAGAGTATCAGGGTTAGATAGTAGTATTTTATTGGCGTTAACTTTCTCGTTTTGATGACGGCATTGCCATTACATAGGTGAGTGTCCTTCTTTGTAGGAAATACATACGAAGCTTTTGGAAGTGAGAGGCTTTAGGCCAGCCACTTTCTTCCTAGCTGATCCAAGGAAGAAAGGATCTTTGTATTGAACTTAAAATTTTCCTGTAAGTTTGATATTGTTGGATAATAGATATAATAAATATAAATGTGTATTTAATCCAACATCTTAACCTGGAAAAGTCCAAGCTGGACTTTTCATCATGATGTGATCGTGTACACAATGATATCTTTAGCTACAATTTATTAGCAGGGAGTGTAATTGCCAAGGTTTCCTTGTCTCCCCATGGTTGGGAGCTTAATGCTGCCTGGTTACATTTCTTTCTTTCTGGGGGAGCTTTATCCTGCTGAGACTCCCCTGTTCCAGCATGGTATGAGAAGTGTCCTCTTTAGAGAGGTAACATGGTGTCCTACACTATTTTGAGATCAATTTATGGTGATGCCTCATTAAAACATTATCATGCCTCTTTATTGTTTTCAAGGATCTCACACTTTACCTTTTATGGTGAAAAGCAATGCGGTCTACATTAAGTACAGTGCAGAAACAGTGGCCCACAATAAGAAGAAAAGAGTCTAGGAAAATAAATTATGCAGGCTTTTTTTTTTTTTTTGCCAGGGGAAAATTGTTTTCTATCCTTTGAGGTTGAAGTATAAGTTGGCATATGACTTAGTTGGCATAAGTTGGCATGTTGACTTAGTTTTTAAAAATCTATCAGAATTTTTTCAATCTAAGAAATTTAAGAATTAATCAAGGCCATATAAGAAAGGCAAAAAGACACATAATTGGCTAATTCCCTGGATGTGAGAAACTAGGGGAAAAATATTTGTTGGGTAATAATTATGTGCTGGTCACTATGTATCATGTCAAAATGACCTTGTAAGAATTATCATCTTCATTTTAAAAGTGGAGAAATATGTGCAGAGAAATTAAATAACTTATTCAAGGCCTTTTAGCTCATGCAAGATAAAGGGGTGATTTAAACTCAGGTTTGTGAGTCTCCAGTTCCTTATTTCCACTATACCTTGAAACTGTCCTACACTGAAAAAAATGAAAATTTACTATGTGGTGTAAATTCCACAAAATGCCTGGGAGTGAGATAGGTTCCCAACTACTGAAAATGTTTGACATATGATTGAACCCATAAGCTTTCAAATTGAAGAGAAAACAACAGACTTAACCAATTAAAACAGTAGTCATTTGATTTAATAAATGAATGTCTTCATTGAACATTTGATATGGTTTCAAAGCAATATAATGGAGATTATTGTTTCTTCTTTTTAATAAGTATTCAAAATACAAGGTCCAAACATGAAAGGTAAATATATTTTTAAAGTTTATATTGATATTACACATATGTAGCAATATAGGCCAAAGATACTGGAAACAAACAAACAAAAAAAATCTCTAGCATGAAGGAAAATCTTTGATCTACAAACCAAAATTAAACTTTGAAGTCCTATTTAGGTTATAAAAATCTAAATATATTTTCTAAATCCTCAGTTTACCTAAGCTAAATCATACGTCCTGTGGATGGTGCTGTCCGGCAACACTGTATGTGAGTTGAGCTGAGTGCGCGGTGTTCCCCTGACTGCTTAGACAGGAGTCGAGAGAGCCTTCTTCTCCTTCAGCCTTTGGACATAAGTTTTAAAAGCAGATAAAATCAAAACTTTTAAAACAAGTCATGGTTATACAAGAAATGATGAAACAGGACTGGCTGCACATTAGATAATGTACAATTTTACTTGTATGTACGAATTATAAACTGTAGGACAGTTTTGACTTGTACTGGGCACACACATTTTGTCCTATGTGTGTGCAGACAGTAGAGGAGAGCATAAAGCCAGGCTTGATCCCAATTGGCCTGTAACTGCCATTTTCATTTCCAAGAGGACTCTGATCTTACATTCTTGGCTCTGAAGCCAGCCCAAATTATGCTCCTTGTGATGAAAAGAAGATATTGGCCATCTCTCCCTTAGCCTTGAGGTCACATTGTTTGGGCAGTAAGCATGAGACAAAGCTTATACTTGCTCTCATCAGTATTTTACCATTACTAACAGACTTTTTTGTCTTGGGAGAAAAATGGCAATAGTCTTCCCACCAGGTTAAAGGACAATTACGGATGCCAGTGTTTCTTTATTGAAGTAACTTTAAACTTTTCATTAGAGAATATCTATTTTAGATTGAAATGAGCTCTGATGCTTCAGTCAGAATAATTAAGGGCCACTATAAGGATCTCATTTTAACTTAATCGCCTCTTTAAAGACTTCAAATACAGTCACCTTCTGAGGTACCAAGGGTTAAGGTTTTACTATGTGAATTTTGGGGAACACAATTCACCCCATAATAACTGGAATGCCAGTTGAGTCTCTTTGATAAAATATTGTCAATTCTACTAAAGTTTAGTCAGTAAAAATTTTTCTAAATATATCTCTGTGTTTCCTTATTAATAACCAGCTACCTATATCTTTTTTAAAAGATTTTATCTATTTATCTTTAGAGGGGAAGGGAAGGAGAGAGGGAGAGAAATATCAATGTATGGTTGCTTCTCATGCGTCCCCCTCTGGGAACTGGCCTGCAACCCAGGCATGTGCCCTGACTGGAAATCAAACTGTGATCCTTTGGTTCTCAGGCCTGTGCTCAATCCACTGAACTACACCAGCCAGGGCTCAGGTACCTATATTCTTACTTATTCCCTGTAGTGGACTTATTCTCCCAACAATTTTGTTAATTTTTATCTATGCACATGCTCAATTCTTTTCTAATCTCAGTCCACCATTTTTTTAACCGTTTGCTATTCAAAGTGTGGTGGACGGATAGAAGTCTAAATAAACAAAATTCCAAACAGAAACTAAACTCTTCATAGCAAAGTAAAGAATAATAGCTACTTTCATACATGAAACCATTCCCAATTCTTGGTATTGGCTGGAGCTAGGGGCCTCTTCTAAGCAGAGGGACTTCTGGGCAAAGAGGAATGAGCTTAGGTTTGATTGACAGGATGTCTAGGCATGATAGAGGTTAGAAGAAGCACAAGTAGGAAAACAAATACCCTGTTCTGAAACTTCTCATGCTCTCAGAACCCTGCTGATTAAGCAATCGTGGGGAATAGCAGGTGAGCAGAAGTAGACTTCAATGACACATACTGGACTTTAATCTACTGGTGGACTGAAACGAACACACCTCCTCCTGGCTCAGATTCTGACAAAATTCAGAAATGAGCACCTCAGAAGGCAATCAAGAGAAACTCAGGAGTTGAGCTCTGCAGGCAAAGAGAGATTTATGTACTCTCACTTGAAACCAGATAGAAACAGAAACTTATTAATGTTGTAGCCCATAAAGGGATCGAAATAATCAGTCTTCACCCTCACTGCCTAGCAGAGAAAAGTGTGGATTCTCTCTCAGAAAAAACAAACAAAACAAAGCATATCATCTCATTTAGTTTCTACTGTTACTTTATACAAAATGTTTAACATCCATTGAAAAATTATGAGGTTTACCAATAAACAGGAACATGTGACCCGTAATAAGAGAAAAGATGGTCAATTGAGGCAGGCTCATGGATTACCTTGATTTTGAATAAACAGGTAAGAAATTTAAAAATAATAATTATGAATTAGTTAAACATTTAGAGGTAAGATGGATAAATTGAATGAATAGATAATTTCAGCAGAGAAATGAAAACTTTAATATTAAACCAAGTTGAAATTCTAGAACTAAAAATTAAAACATATGAAATAAAGAATTCATTGGCTATATTTAATATGATTCTGGAAAGCATAAGAAAAAAACCCCTGGAAATCAGATATAGATCAATAGAAACTCAGGATATATAAAAATAGACTACAACTAAGCATATCAAAGCAGAGCTGCTGAAAACCAAAGAAAAAGAGAAACGTGATAAAATTACCCAGAATAAGTGACATCATGTTCAGATGAACAATAAGAAAGACAGCTGGCTTCTTAACTGATGCAATGGAAGCCAGAAAACAATGCAAAGAAAAAAACAGTAACTAACCTATATTCTACATCTCATAAAAATACTCATCATAAAGGGAAATAGAAACATTTTCTGACCAATAAAAGCTAGGACAAGTTATTGCCAGCAGGTCTGTGTTAGAAGCAATGCTAAAGGAAGATAACTAGAAGGAAGGTAAATGGTATCAGGAAGAAATGAGCAACACTGGAAATGATGAATATATTGGTAATAAACTGATGAAAATAGAGCCCCGGTTGCTTAAAAGTAAAATAATAAAGATCTGTGGAGTTTTTTAAAATATAGAAGTAAAATATGTAACAGTGACAGCAGAGTGGGAGGGTAAGAAAAATATATTGTTATAAAGTTCTTAAATTATACACAGGTGTTATAATATTTAGAGTATGATAATTTAAAGTGTGTACTGCAATCTCTAGAAAAGCCATTAAAATTGGCACAAAATGGGAAAGCTAAAAAGTCATTAAAACAAAAAAAACCCTCAAAATTAATATTTTAAAAAGAAGGAAAGTGGAGAGAAAAGAACAGCGTAAAAGTGAAAGCTAATTAACAGGTAGTAAGATGATAGATTTAAATTTAATTACACTCGTAAGCACATTAACATAAAAGAACAAGCACTTTAATTAAAAGCCGTAGACTTAGGGGTGGATTAAAAATACCCTTACATATGCTGTTTGTAACAGAGACACTTTAAGTATAAAGACATTTACACTGAATATAAAATTATGGAACATTCACCCAAGTAAATTTATGCCAGGTCATAATGCAGATCTCAATAAAAAAGTGAAAAATGCAGATAGGCATTCTGGTACAAATGAAATTAAATTAAAAATCAATAAAAAGAAAGATAAGCAGACAATCCCCAAATACCTACAGATTTAAAACCATACTTCTAAATAGCCCATGTGTCAAAGAAGAAATCCTAAGAGAAATTAGAAAATCTTTTAAACAGATGGTAATGAAAACACATTTAAAATTTTTTGCATACAGTTGGATTAGTGCCCCGGGGGAGGTTTATAGCTTTAAGTACATGTCTTAGAAAAGTTTATGAACCCAAAATCAATGATCTTGAAAACAGCAAATTAAAACAAAGTGAGTAGAAAGAAGGGAATAATAACAAGAGCATAAAGCAATTAAATAAAAATAAAGAGGACTGTAGAGAAAATTAAAAACAACTGCAAAAACAAAAAACACAAGCTGATTCTTTGAAAAGATTAATAATATTGATAAACCTCTAACAAGAACGATCACGAGGGAGACAGAGAGAACACACAACACGTAGATATTACTATTGTCTGGGGTGGAAGAAAGGTCTCAGTAGAGATTTCACCAGTTTTAAAAGTATAATAAGGAGTTATTATGAACAACTTTGTGTCAGTAAACTCGACAATTAGATGAAATGAATCAATTCTTTGGAAAGCATCTTATAAAACTAACACAAAAAGACACAGAAAAATTGAATAGTTTTATATGTTGTAAAGATATTGCCTTTGCAAAGACCAAACCATTCATCAAAGAAAACTCCAGGTCTTGGTGACATTATTGGTGAAATCTCTACCCAACATTTAATGAAATAATAATAACAACAAAATATCAACAATAAACAATTTTAAAGGTAGGGAAAGTGGAAATATTTTTCAGCTATGAAGACAGTATAACCCTGATATTAACACCTATGTAGAATATTACATGTGAAGAATATTATATATAAGCCAACATCCTTATGATCATAGGTGCAAAATTTCCTTAAAATATAATTTAATTGTTCTAGGAACAAATAAAAGGGTACTATCTTATGATGACCAAATGGTATTTAGTCTGTCAATGAAAAGATTTTTTTGTTTTTTTGTGTTTTTGGTAAGGAACTTTTTATAGCATTCAAAAATTAATTGGTTTAAATCATGACATACACTTACATATGAGATCCGTCCAGAAAGTATCCAGCCATGTACTATGAAAAACAGAGACATTTACTGAAGAAGATACAAGACAAGAAACATTGTACATAGGACAATGACAACTCAGTAACCTTCAAAGTAGGCACCGTGGAACTCTCAAGGTTCTCCCCATTGCTATCAGCTGCCTCGTTTTATTTTCCTGAGTCTCACTGATGGTCTGAAATCTCTTCCCTTTCAAAGGTGATTTTCATTTTGGGAAAAGCCAGAAATCACAGAGTGCCAAATATGGGCTATAGGGGGCTGAGTCACCTGGGCGATTTGATGTTTCACCAAAAAACTGCCTGAGAAATGATGCATGAGCAGGTGCATTGTTGTGATGAAGCTGCCAATCACCACCTGCCCACAGCTGTGGCCTTATGAGTCACCTGAATAGTTTCATGGAAAAATGTTCAAGCTTAATGCAAAATTTGATGCAGATTCATTGCTCTACTCAGTTATTTTGAATGCAATGGCCACACAGTGCACATGCTCACTCAGTGACATCTACCACCCTCACTGACTAGTACAGTGAGGTGGTCATTGTTCATGCATGTACATTCCAGTCCACTCTCCTCAGTTGCCAGGCTACATCAATGTCATGCAAACCATTCTCATTATATTAACAATGGCTGGACTTTTTCCAGACAGACCACACACACACACACACGCACACACACACACACACACACACACAGAATAATGAGAATAAATGTTCAGTTCAATGGATGCAAAAGATCTGTTTGACAAATATCAACACTCATTTATGATGAGAACCTCTCAAGGAAATAAATGGTAATGGAAAAAATACAATAAAAAAAGAAAATTCGGTAAAGTATAAATAAATGGGAACTCTTCCTTGTGCTGATAAAGCATATCTACACAAAACCTACAGCTAGGATCACATTTAATGAGTAAGTATCGAACACACTTTCCCTAAGATCTCGAACAAGTCCAGGGAGTCTATTTGCACCAGTTGTATTAACACTGGGCTGAGGACCTAGAAGTTCAATAAAGAAAGTAAATAAATAATAGGCATATAAATTTAAAAAGATGAAGTAAGCCTGTATTTATTCGTAGACCACAGTTGTATATGTAAAAAATTCAAAGTAATTCTCTAACAAAATATTATAGTAAATGAATTTCATAAGATCCTGGGCTACACAGTCAATAGAAAACATGTTTTTCTATATACTATCAAGAAGACACTGGAAAATGAAAGTTTGAAAACAAAACCATTTACTATATCATCAAAAAACATCAAATACTAGGGAAAAAGAGTGAAAAACATTACATCTCTGTTTACAACTACAAAATATTGCTGAGAGAAATTGATGAAGACCTAAAGAGGTGGTTGGAAGAATCAATATTGTTACAGTGTCAATTTGACTCAACATAATTGAAATAAAAAACTTCCAGCATTCCCTGTGAAATTTGATGTATTGATTTTAAAATTTATGTATAATCCCAAGGATCTAGATGATAAGACAATCTTAAAGACAAAGAACAAAGTAAGATTTCCTACACCTGATTTACTGTGATTTCACTTGTAAATTGAAAAAAACCCCAAGAAATCAGAAGAATGGTTGCTTAGAGAAAAAAGGGGGACACTGTGGGATGAACCATGTAAATGTTCAGTTTTGTCCAACTAAAATGAACGGTTTCTTCCTGTCTGGGACTAATCCAATAATTTTAAATGAAGTAAGGAAATAAGGAAGAACGACCATAGGCCTTAATTAACAGACAGGTTTTCAGTGAATCCTTGTTTGCTTTGAAATGCACTCCAAGGTTACTTTCTCTCTGCACCAATTGGGCCCTTTTTAGTCTTTTGCTTCAATGCTAGAGAGAAGAGTACTTTTTCTAACTTTTGGAATCACTTTCTCATCTGACATCTTCTAAAGCAAAATAGGCTTTTATGGACTTTTCTGGTGAAATCTCAATTGAAGATGAGTTTCATTTACAGCAGACTTCTAGCAAGCAATTGGGCCGAATGTAGTATTTAGATTAGTTATTATGCAATGCCCCCCCAACGGTAAATTAATTTACTATGGTACATGCCCATGGCAAACCACAAGTTGAACTAAGACTTAAACCGAGTGAGGGCGGGGAGCAGAAATTATATTTGAAATTAATGTCTAAGCAAAACTTGTGGAGTATACTGAAAGAATTACAATAAATGTTTTGTTTTCTTTTTAGAAAAGAGTTTGGCAGAGTTAAAAATTTATATTGTTCTGCAGCTGTAGAAAATGTCCTTGGTAACTTTTTATTATTAATACATCTCCTTGGTGGTGGTCAGATGCTATACATCACCACCAACACTTTTATGCTCGGCCTGTGCCTATTTGTAACAATATCCTTAAATCATGATAATTGGGTTCTTTGTGCCTTCCCTTAGAAATCTTGTATAAGAGTGCACAATTCCCTCACTTCCACTCATGTCTTTCTTTTGGCCATTCTTATCTCAGATTAGACTAGATAACACACACATACATGTGTGTGTGTGTGTAATATATATATCATGTAAAATTTCCAAACCATACGTGTGTGTGTGTGTGTGTGTGCGCGCGTTTCCTTTTGGCCAGGAAATACTCGGGCCATTGACCATCAGATCTTCAATCTCTTCCCTGTTGCTCTCATCTCTTTAAGCTACCCAAAGCCGATATTTTAAATTAAGGATCATGCCTAAACATCACGATCAGTACTCTTTCATTTTTTTTCACATAAAATTAAGGACTGATACGAATTCTGGTGAGCAAGTTAAAGAAAATAACGAAAAGAAGAGCCTCAAACACTCATTATCTTGAATTCTGAATAATAGAATCATTTGACAAATTCCATCTAATGAATTCACATCCAGATTATGTGCTCAGTGAATCGCAAAAAGTGTAATCCATTATAATAGACGCCAAATGAGTGTTGGAGATGGCACGTACTGTAGTATGATTTCAATTTTGATTTGAAATACTGCCCAATTTGTGCTCCCTGGTGGTATTCTCATTTCTCTCTTCACACCCTGTCTATAATGAAGACTGTAGAAAAGCCTTTGTTAGGTAAGAGGTGAAGGGGGAAAGCTCAGCCTTCCTCTTGGGGATTTAGTAAGAAAAGAGACAGGTAGGAAAGAAAACTCAGACAATGACGTAATGAAGGGATGCCTTTGGAAGAGGCCCCCATGTGGCCATGGACATTAAATCAGGGTTGCTGGCAAGAAGTGGTGGACCGTGACCCTGAGGCAGGTCTGTGGATTAATGTCTTCCTCAGGCCTCATGCAGGCAAATCATGGAATTGAAGATACACTGGCTGCTCTGTGAGAAGGTGCAGAGAGCTAGGGAGACGTGGCAAACCAGTTGGAGTCTGGGTTTAGGACAAGGAAGGTTCCACTTGTGAGAATTTACAAGTGGACAGTCAGTTAGCCAGGACCATGGAGTCTGGCAGTGCGTGCCCCCAAATCTCAAAGGCCTGACCTAACCAGATGTCTCCCAGCGTCCATCATTTCAGAGAGCAAACCGGCCCAGCTGCTGCACAACGCCCACCAGAGATCATCCAGAGAAGGCCAATGAAAGCAAGACCTGTGTCTACCTCCCTATCACTACTACATGTAACCTTAGCCCTAACTCCCACATACAGCCAGACATCATCTGGAGAGGACAACAGGAGGAGGCAGAACCAAAAGAAACTGCTTGAGAGGGAGAGAGAGAGATGGATTATCTTAGAAGACATTGAGATAGTATACGCTGGCAAGTATAACATTTTTATTGTTCATTGGGGTGGAGACTTGTGGAGAAGATCAGTAGAATTACATGAAATAAACAAAGCTGCATTCTCTGGAGTAGCTCGAGTGAATTAATGACCTGCCTGCATAGGAAAGAAAACAAAAAATATCCCCAAACTGGAAGGCAATTGTCCACATTATTAACACTGTGAGTTTTTGGCCTATGGGTCAGCAGGGTTTTTTGTTTTTCAATTTTCCTCCAGAGGGAGGCAGTGCAGCATGTAGAGGCTGACAGTATGGGCTCTGGAGCTGATTGCCTCATCTGTAATGTGAGGCTACAATGGTACCTGTTTTATAGGGTTGTTGTAAGAATAGGAGGAGTTAATGTACATAGAATGAAAGATGCAGTACCTATAGTAAGCATTCGATACATATTAACTGTTGTTGTTTGCAAACAAAATAAATGCTCTAGGAGTTTTGATGAGTATGAGGTCACTGCAGAATGGAATGGTCCAGGAAGACATCCTCAGGGCATGGGAGCTTAAGCCTCACTTTAAAGAGGGAAAGATCCATGGGCAGAGTTGGCAGGAGAGGAGGTCCTCCCACTCAGTTGAGACCTAAGACCTGTGCACTGTTGTGAACAAACAGTCTTCCAGAAAGACAAGTGCCATAGGTGTCTAGATCTTCAGCTACCTAGGTGTACAGTAGCTTCTGGAAGAATGTCCTGACTTTGATTTTTTCCCACCCATTTGTCTCTGGAGGCTCAGGTAAGCACATATATCCCAGAAATATTTCACCAGATCCACAGGGGCCCTGGAAAACTCAGCCTCTGAAATGATAAGAGTCAGGCTGGATTTGTCCCAGCTCATCCAAGACAGGGGTGTCACACTCAGCTTCACCAGGGGCCACATCAGCCCTGTGGCCATCCCCAAAAAGCCAAATGTAATTTTAGGACTGTAAAAATGTAACTACTCCTTAAATATGGGCAAGGAGCTCTACATTCGGCCCTTTAAGGGCAACCTCGAGGCCGATGTGGCCCCTGGTGAAAATGAGTTTGACATTCAAGGTCTTAGGGGAACGGCAGGAGTTTCCTCACCGCAGGGTTTTGTGGTTCTCACCATACCCCACCACCTGGGATCCTGCCCTGCACATGAGCCAGAAGGGCATGTCCGCAGATAACCACAAGGTCA
The DNA here is from genome assembly GCA_004027735.1 of Carollia perspicillata. NCBI lineage: Eukaryota > Metazoa > Chordata > Mammalia > Chiroptera > Phyllostomidae > Carollia > Carollia perspicillata. The sequence goes on from PVKM010008334.1 coordinate 19,735, forward strand.
TCTTTCCTGATGATTCAAGGCACACATAAAGTGATTAAGAACAAAAATGGAATAAGTTCATTAAAAACCAGGTTAGGAAGAGAAGAATATCTGTTGCTTCGTGTTTCTTCCTCATCATTTTTAGTTCTTCAAGTTATGTACTGGAATAGCACAATGAATATTTGCTGAAAATGAGTGAATAAAGGAGTGGGGGCGGGGAAGAAAACCAAGTTTAGGAAATGGGTCTTGTGAATAAAGTGTATTAAGTAGTCCTGTTTTATAGTCAGTTCAACTTGCCTTTATGGATACATACTATGGACAGGATGATAAGATACAGAGTTCTGACCTTCAGAGGTCTCGTGGTGGGCTCTGCTTTGGTCTTGGCACTTGAAACCAAGGTCATCCAGCCTACTCATGATCTCTCTTTCTCTGGGATTCAGCCAGGCAGTCCTCCCATGAAGCCATCTATCCTGCTGTCCTTGAGTTTATCATTCTGCCTGTTCAGTCATCTTTGGTATCTACCCTGGCTCCTGATTTCATGACCCTTTTGGACATATGTATCTCACCTTTTTACCTTATTTCCTCTGCACTCAACTGCTGATTTTAAATGACATTTGTAAATATAAACAAAATAAATAATGCTCGGATGAGGAGGGAGTGGAAGACGTCATGAATGACAATTTTGTAGGACGTAGAGGTTGACTGGATATGAAATACGAGTGTTAATGAGCAGTACATCATTTCAGAGGCTTATTGATAAGAGGATATTGATAAGAGGAAATGTTTGGAGGTGGGAAGAGATGATAGGGATGGGGAGAGGGAGGGAAAGCTTACCAAGATGCAGGGAATGAATCACGTCTCCCCTTGTAAGATGTTTTAGTTAATCTTTGTATATGCATTAACTCATATCACAGTGTTTGTGTGAATTCAGCACTGCCATAACTACTTTACACAGGAAAACACTTAGGATCAAAGAACTTAAATGATTTCAGGACTAGCAAGTAGTAGTTGTAGGTTTTATTGCCTCTTCATGGAGTGGCCAATTGACTCCAAGTCCACTACTATAGTAGGTGTTTAAAGGGCATAAGGAGCTTATATCCCTGTCCAACATTAATTCAGATCTTCCCACCAGTCAAAGATACACAAGGATGTATTGGAAAGAGTTAGGAATCCTGGTTTCCTCTTTAGGCTCTCTGCCCGCAGAGTGTTTGATCGTATCAGCTAACTTCTTGTTTTGAGCATGAGAATTCTAAATGTAGCCTGTGAATGACTGTCCTGGACTCCCTTATCTCCAAGTCCTGTTCCTGTTCTAACAGTCCCAGATTCATTAAACATGATGTCCCATAAAAGTTATATGGGAAAGAGCCAGCATACCAGACAGGAGAAGCCTCATCAGCGGGGCTATCAAAGACTTCCTTGTAGTTCTAGCATTGTCAAGACATTACTAAACATCAGAAACCCTTAAATAATAAGGAAACCCATGAGAAGTGAGTGACGTGTCTCAGAGGACACTCTAGGTCAAAGGAAGAACTTGGCAAACAACCCAAATCAGAATTCAGAATCCTGCTGTAACCGCCGGAACTCACTACCACTGATATATTAGCCATGAAAATAAAAGCAGCTGGAATCTATTGATATTTGGACCCCGTTTGGAATTCCTTTGTTTCTCATGTATTCTAGAAGTATGTTTTGAAAGCCCTCTTCATAATGCAGTTCACTTAAAATGTTTTCTGTGGGCTGTCTGTAAATGTGGGTTATATGTTACACGTCTGCAAGCTACATGATGGAGTATTTTGTATTGTATGCTTCATATTTATCATTTTCTTAATCTGATGTTTTTTTGCAGGGGGGGGAAGCACCGTGTATGGAGGTCTCATGTGTTTGCTGGTGCTGCTCAGCTTGTTTAAATTATCAGATGTTTTTACTAAATTATAATTACCTTTTATTGGGGCCAAAGCACAATTTGGCTTACGGCAAGCAAGCTTCATCTGGCCAGTGAAGCCCGAGGACACGCTTTGATTCACTGATTACAAAGAAGCCGTTTATTTACAATCATCGCAACTCACGCATTTGGTATTGCTTAATAGCATTGATAAGTTAAAGTTTGCAACTTACAAGGTGTTCAAGTGACCAAACTTTATGGAAAAGACTTGTTCTAGATCCAAATCATGCTAGTTTTAAAAATCTAAAGATTCTTAGAAGTTCTAGCAGGGGAATGAATCCATCCTCATCCTCAAATGACAAACAGCCCTTTCATGGAGGAGTTTTTGTTTGCTTGTTTTGTATTATGAGGAACTGCTTTCTGAGTACAGTAGATAAATAGTGTCGTGAGATAGCAACCCATCCCCTACAGGTAGCTTGAGTGGCCAAGACAAGTTGGCAAGGAGACATGAATTCTAGCCTTTGAATCCACTCTTGTAAAAACATGTGCACATGGAGGCTTTCTTGTGCATTTAGTGGGTATGTGTTGAAAACAAACTGTGGATAAGGCTTTGTAACAAACAGGTGCATGAAGTGAAAAATGTGTTGGTATTAGCCTGTTCTCAGCGGGTAAGAGGAGAATGACTCCAGTAGAAGCATTAACAAAAAGGGCCAGGAGGTAATGCAGGCCAAGTCACAGGACTATGGCACAGCCACGAATCAGAAATGTATAGAAATGGTAAACATTTTATTTTGCTCATAGAACTCAGTTCCTTTATAAGCACCAGTTCTAGCTCAGCAATGAAAAGCATGGAGCATGTAATCTCAGGGAAAAAATCAATGTGAAGTACCTATTCTTTTTCAGTCTCCTTCAGCCCGCTGTTCAGTACTCGGCTCTCTTAGACCTGGGCTTGTGCTGTCCAGACGCCTGTGCCCACTGCAGTCTCTCTTATGTGACTGAGAAGGTGTCTGATGTTCACCTTCACATGGGGCACATTAAAGGACCTTGAACCCAGCCAGGATCCTAACAGCTTCCTGGGAGTAGGTGATGTCTCGGGAAGAATTGTTTCTGTCTTCAACCCCAGCACAGCCCTTCCTAGGGCTTCCTGCAGGGCTATGACCTCTTTCAGGATTTTAGCTAACTTCCAAGGCACCACCTTTACCCATGGACAGCTCTGAAACCCCAAGGAAGCTTGACAAACATAGCTTTGTGGAACACAGGGCTCGACTTGGCCACTTCCCTAGGCTACTCTTCTACTTCTCTGGTATTTTTCCCTATGGCTAAGCAACACTGACTAGACCTCTGCACTTCCTACCATTCTGCAATATTGAGATACGAAGTAATGCTGAGTCTCTCGTGTTCTGTGTCACTCTAACAAGTGAGGGGAGAGTCTCTCAGTGGCCTCCCACTCCTCTGTCATCCCCAAGGTGGGGGGAGGGCAGGCATGTGGCTTTCGCTCTCCTTCACACATTCTTCTATTCCTCCCAGAGCAACTGTCCCAGTGGTGAGAGAGAAATCATTTTTGTTGACTTCTCATTGCTGGGTAGGTCTTTGTTAAATGTAGTAGTTTTCATTCCTGGTTTTGGGCTGTCACCATAGCAATCACACACATGTCGTTTGTCTGCCAGAATTAGGTGAGTGGGAAGAGAGGGTGAGTGGTGGAGAGAAGGGACCAACTTATAATACAGGGAGCAAGAAAGGGGATCCTCCATTGGTAATTCACATGATTAAGTTATGACAGTAATTTCTTGGTGCTCGGTGGTCATGTGGTCTTCCATTTTTATTCTCTTGTGTGAGATGCAGCTGATTATAGCTGTTGCTCCAGTATTTTCTTTGTTTCAAATATTATTTTACTGTGGTAAGAATGATTAACGTAAGATCTCCCCTCTTAACAAACTTCTAAGTGTGCAGTATAGTACTGTTAACTATAGGGACAATAGTATACAGCAGATCTCTCAACTTATTCATCTTTCATCATTAGGAATTTATACCCATTGCTTAGCAACCCATTTCCCCCTCCACTGGTCCACTGAGCACCCACTGTTTATAATTTACAAGGCTTTGGTCCTTTGATAGACTGATTCAAAATATGTTATACTCAAGTGGGGATTAATCCACATGTATCTTAGAGTCTCCTTTCCTACCACATCTATTTGTGTTTGTCCATCTAGTTGCCCTTCTGTTATATATGTGGGCATGTACACATACATATGTATGTGTATATATACATATATAATGCATGTATGTATTCTATCTATCATCTGTCTTTCTATCTGTCTGTCATCTATCAATTTATCTGCTGCTTTGTCTCTGCTGATTAAGGACAGTAGAATTCATCCAGTCATGGAAGCCTAGAAATCTGGAGTTATTTTCCACTTTATTCTTTCTGTCACTCCAATCTCAAGATTATCATGATGGTTTGTGTATCTTTATTCACAACTGTATGTATCAAAAGCTTAGTCTCTGTTATACCTGTCTCGAGAATACATCCAGTACAGACCCTGGCATCTCTCACTAAGACCATTGGTGAAAGCCTTTAAAATTTCCTCTACTTCCTCCCCTTACAGCATTCTTCACACATCTATCAATAGAGTGACCTTTCAAAAACAGTTCTTTTTATCTTATCCTCTTCCTTAAAATCTTTAGAGCACTGCAAATGCATAGAGCAGTGGTTCTCAAAATGTGGTCCTGGCCCAGCTGCATCAGTGCCTCTGGAAATGCAATTTCTTGGGCCCCACCCCAGGCCTACTCTGGATCTTGTACAGGCACCCAGCCATCTGGGTTCCAACAAGTTCTCCATATGGTTCTGATGCACCCCGGTCTACAGGCTGAAATATCCCCCCGGAAAACCTCACCCAAACTGGTTTTTCTATTTTCCCTGTTCTTCCAGTGATAACTTCCGCATGTATTTGCACATGCTGTTTTCTTGTTTAGAATGACCTTTCCCTCCAGGTCATCCACTACTACTCTTTCAGATGAAATACGATTAGGATCTTCTCTAATTGTGCTGGCCTGGGGGAGGGGTGATGTAGTCAATGTAAAACCTCTCCTCTTACCCTTCTGATCACACAGTAGCCGTCCTCCACCTCTGTGGTCCAGTGGGTGCTCCAGCTTCATCCCCAGGTTTGGGGATTCACACAGTGGTGTCTCGTCCATGGACATTGCAAGTTGGTCTTCTTGTGAGAGGAGGTGGAGTTGAGGACAAGCTCTGTTGCTCTTGATGACATCATCTTAATCTAGGTTCAGTCAGTTTGAGTCTCGTGCCCAGGACTTTGCATGGGAAGCCAGTGATGTAAACACATAAACCTGGGGAAGTCGTAGCTGTAGCAAAATTTGTGGCCCATGGTCATGGGCAATAGGGCTCCTGGGAGAAGCCGTGTGTTATGCCTGCAGCATGGTGAGGCTCAGTATGGTGACAAGAGCAACCCCAGAGGTAGTCCTGTGCAGTGACTGAGGCTGTGCTTTGTCTGCCTGCCCTCCTTTGTTCTGGCTCATGTGCCCAGCCTGCTCCTCTAACTCAGCCAGCGATGCTCTCTGAGCTTGGGTACATTCATTTATAGCTTCAGTTGACCGGTTATTTCCTCTTACGTGCAAATAAAAACCCTCGCCAACACATTTCTCCACTGAATCTTTTAGGATATGTACTTCTATTTTATTCCATTATGTTTATGGTTTATTTATTCACTTTTTAAACTTTCCCATCTTGGAGTGATTTGGAGTTTCTTTGGAAACGAGAAATGAGGTAGGAAATCCATATTTTTCTTCTTTTTTTAAAATCCTACATATGTCAACATTATCTCAGTTCCCCTCATTAAACATTTTATTTTTTCCACATTGATTTGAAGTGCAAATTTAGATGTATATGAAGTCCCATATGCATGTCTATACTCAATTCTGTTTCATTGATTGCTCTGTGTATTCTTGTAAAAATATGTAAATTTTCCCTCTCTCCATCTCACTCACATTTTAGAATTCTTCAGGTTATTCTCTAGCTTATTTCTCTCAATATGTTGCTAAATCTCATGTGATTTCACATAGCTACTTCTATGAATTGCATTCTTTTCAGAGATTATAGTAATAAAGATTTGAAGACTTGACATCTTTATAAATGTTTAGTCTTCTTATTTAAGAGCAAGGTAATCCTATTTATAACTCCTCTATTTAAGTACAAGGTAAGTCCTTTCATATTCTTCCATAAAGAACATTCTTCTTCATTACTCTCTCTACCTCTCTCTTTCTGATTATAACAATGGACTCATGGGTTTTTAAAAAAATTATGTCTGTTGTAATCCATCACTGTCATTCTCTTTGACACATATATTCCCCCATTTGGCCAGTGGGAGCTCCCGCAAGCCAGTCCCTGTGTCCTTTTGACATGGTTCCATTAATCTTTGAACACTGACCCCATTAATCCTTCAGGCGGCATTCCTACCATGTGCGGGACGTTGAATTATGTATGATTGAATCAGAGAATGGGGTAAAATGAAATTGGCTCTTCCCGTCACCTTACCTTATATAATTCTACATCTAATATCCCATGCGTGTTTCTCAGGATGGTTTTATTCTCTTCTTTCCTAATAGCTTCAGCACATTGAAAGACGGAGATTACTCCTACTTTTGCTAAGATTCACAGCATCTAAGCATTTGACAATAACACTAACTGTTTATTTTAAAGAACTTTGTAACTTTTAGAGCCTCATTTGCCTGGGATTTCTTCCGACGTGAGGTCCACCTCTATCATTGTCTTCAGATTCTCTGAGAGTTTGCAGCTGGGGTAAACTGAAAGCTGGAACTTATATCTGTACATAGTGTAGAAATCTATTTTATAAAATTGATACTTGTTTACATAGGATTTGACCCCCCCAAAGAACTCTGAATTGAATATTTTTACATTAATTATAAAAATTAAAGAAATATGGGCCATGTTTTAAAAATTCATTCATAAGGGAAGAATTCTAATGAAAAGCAACATTCCCTGCCCCACTATGTCCTACCCTCACTTTTGTCTCCAGAGGACATCGCGTCTGTTTCTAATAATTAAGAAAGTTGCTCCGAACTCTCTAAATATGTGCTTAACGCTGCTTCTTTGTTTATCAGTTTTAGGTATTCTCTTTTGGCTTTTAGTTTTGACAGAAAAGGATCAAGTGAATGTAAAAGTACTGTCTCCTTTTCCCTGCTTTCCCAGTACCGTGACGTAAGTGTTCTCTGGTTCTCTATGGGATCAATTTATAACTTACAGCAAAGTTGGTTGAAGTAGTTCACTAGGGTTGCCGTATCAAAGTACTACAAATTGGTGGACTCAAGCAAAAGAAATTTATTGTCTCAGAGTTCTGAAGTCTACAAGTTCAAAATCACCATGTCAACAGGGTTGGTCTCTTTAGCTTGTAAGTGGCCTTCTTCTCCCTGTGTCTCTTCACCTCATTGTCTCTCTGCTGACTTCGTGTGAATTGAGGTCCACCCCAATGGCCTCATTTTAACGTGATTACCTCTGTGAAGACTGTATCTCCAACTAAGGCCACATTTTGAAGTCCTGGGGGTTAGGACTTCACCATGTCTTTTCGGAGGTGACACTGTTCAACCCATACCAATGATTCCCTCATTATTTCCCATTTCATCAAGATTAGAAATGCTCTGTGGACACGCCACTTTGTAAGATGACACTGTTAACAACCTGCCCTTCTCTGAAGCTCTTTTAAACTCTCACGATCCGTCTTCTGCATTCTACTTTAAAAATGCTAAGGGTGATCACATTTATATCCTTTTCTATAAACATATTTAACTTCCATGTGATGTCTGTACCTTGACTCAGAAATTTGAAATTTCATAACGAGTATGTTTCATATTGTAGTCACATAGCGTTATTTACTGTCCAGCCCGGTAATGTACTATGATTACAGGTTCTGAAAGGCAGGTTGCTCTCCAGACTGGTTGCAGCCTTTCTGCATGTTTTGTAAGTCGTGGTTTCCCCTCAACTGTTCACATCAACACTGGTCCAACAATGTTCAGCGTTTTATCCTCAGATGGCTGTTCCCTAGTGCTTTGCCTTATTGTGGGTTTATAGCTTTTTTTTTTCCTATCGTCTACTCTCTTCAGTCAGATTTTGCTGCTGTAACCACCAACCACATTAACTCAGTGCTTGCAACATAGACCCACTTCCCATGATGCTGTATGAGGACTTGGGTCAGCTCCTGTTCAGCAGCCACAGTGCTGGCTTGGCTGGCCTCCCCATGTCTGCTCATGGTGGTACCCAGGGTGAAGGATCAGCTTGATCTGGGCCATACTGTCCTCAGAGCAACAGGAATACAAGAGAGGCACTGCCATACCATGTAAGCCCACTTACAGTCTCTTCTTGGAATGTGGCATTCAAACTTCCACCGTGTTCCGTTGGCTAGAGAAAATCATATGGCCCAGCCTGAAGTCAACAGGGGAATTAAATTATGCTGTCTAGAAGGAAGCATGGCCACAATTCAGGAACACATCATTGTATACAAATAATATAGGCTTTTATACCATTTTAGTGAATCTTGGGAGAGAGGGAAATGAAAAGAATACTCAACCCATGATTCATATGGAATTGGTCAAGTTACTTACATTCTGTGTCTCAGTTTCTTCATATATAAAATAAAGATGAAAATAACATTTTCATCAAAGGATGCTCATGACGATTCAGTAAATAATGTAGGTGTAGGAAGTGAGTAATGTAGGTAAAGGGCTTAGTCCAGTGCCAAGTGCAGAGTAAGCACTTAAGTGCTGGCTATCATGATTTTGACTTTGACCATAATTGCTACACACAAGAAGGTCTTTTGGGGAGCCTAAACCTTTCCTTGGAACAGATATTCCTCCAAAATGACAAGAGTACATTTCAGTAGTGGAAAACCATACCACTTGAAGTATATATAAAATACGCATGCATAGCCGCACTGTTAAAACCACTCCACTTTCCACCGCCACTGGAATTGCAGTGGGGAGCACTGACAAAAAGCCCGGGGAATATGAAGACTTACATCTATTTTCAGAATATACAGTGATCAGTTAAAAATGATTCAGATTCAGAACCCTCGTACTTGCAATAATTTTGCTTCTTTTGTTTGTGCTGTACGAAACTTAAATATTAAACAAAGTTGACAGTTTGGCAGGGAAGTAAAGCTTTATTCTGCATCTGGCTTCTCTGAATAAAAGTATGTAAAGGAAAAGGAATGTGATTATTTTTTGCTCCATTATTCTTGGAAAGATAATATCAAATGTTGGAGAGTTTAAAATGATTTTTCCCAGCTTGAGGGCATATTTGCTCCTTTTCATTTTTTGTTTGCTTTTGTTAAGTAAAATGTATTCATTGTATTTTAACGAGCTTACCATTTTTGGCCTAGGTTTGAGGTTCTGTACCCAGGTTATCTGACTTTGTGATAAGTCTCTGGGAAAGGTGTGTTCTTACCACTGCCTACTGCAGTGTTGAAAGAAACCATGAAGTTCATGCACCAAACCAAAATTCTACACCTTCTCAAATTCCTGCTCCAAAAAGAAACATATATATTTTAAACACTATGCACATATATATGCGTGTATATTCACTCAAAAATATACTTTTATGTAATAATAAGAAGTTTCCGTGTGGAGCCATGCCAGACAGACTCGCTCATTCCTGATAGCACATTACGTTCTCCTGGGAAAGTAAAATAAACTATTTGTAAGTAGTCTAAGGTAATGATGAAACCAAGAACCATGCTTTGGAAGTCATTGTGGGTAGGGCTAAAATTGAGCTTCTGGTATTTAAAATCCAGATGACTGCTCAGTAGCTTTGGAGAAAAAAAAAGACTGAATGAATGTGGGTGAGAGAGAATCTGAAATTTGAAAGAAACAAAAATCAAGTCCTTACTTAGACATTTCTGAAGTCTAGAAATTGCTGCGTTCACTGACTATCCTGAGGAATTAGCTAAGAAAATTTAAATGACAGCAGAAGCTATGTGCAGCGTGCAAACTGTCGGATCAGGGGCCTGGGAGCCATCAGCATCGGAACTTTCTGTTTGTCAACATGAAGAGGGTGCGGGGAGAGCGGAGGACTGCGTTTGGGCAGGGCAGCGGGGGTTCTGGTCTGCATACTGAACTGTCTTGCTCAGGGATTTCCATACTTCATTCCTCAGCTGTTCTGTCAAACATGCCCATTATTCATGTTTTAAATGATTATAATAATAGTATTTTCAAATGTCCTACATGCCACGTTGCTTACTTTTTTTCATTGCAGATATGCATTTATTGTACAAGGAAATCACAAAGATGTGTGGCTCCGCAGTTTTACGTAGCTCCCAGGAATACCCAGTGTGTGCCATTCTGCACTGCTCACTGGTATCTCTAGTGGATTTTTCTTGACATAAAATGTGCACTTTATTATAAGCTTAGCCTGTCACAGGTATTTAAGTTAAGCTGGGTTACAACAGTGCTATCATCACATTTTCTCATACACACATCCATTACTCCCCTCAAATGAAAAGATACATATTTAAAATAACCACAATCAAGGAGATACCACCCTCCCCCTCAACTTGAACATTTCCCTCAGTTGATAGGGACAGAGAAACACGTTTGAGCTGGTTGTCGACATCTGGTAATTTGTAGCGTCTTGAAACAATCGCATTAGCCTCGCAGAAGAGTAATTGAATGCAGACAGCGTTCTCTCACGGCACAGCTATGCATCCCAAGTCGAGGGTGCGTTGCGGAAGAGGATTCTGGCAGCTTCTGTCCAGGATGAAGCTTGGCAGCTGCACTTGTCACAGTGCGTCGCTGATGGAGACCTCAAAGACAGGATGGCGGCCTTGGAAGCTAAGGATGTGGACCATCGAGGAAGGCGGAGCTACTGTACTTGAAGAACAGGGAACACAAAGTGCCTCTTGGAGTGGGAGGGAGAAAAAAGAAGCTTCTGTTTATTTTAGACTGTGCTGGGTCTCCATGAGAACTACCAGCTAGTCCCGTGCTTGGATCACGTGGGACAAGAAAGGAGGCAGCGTGCCTCTGCCTGTAAAATGTGTCCCCATCGAAATGCCCAATCCTCAGGCTAAAGCTGCCTGCTTCAGGTGACGAGTATCTGCTGAAGACCCACTATGTCCTAACAGTGTGAGGCTCGGGAGGGCGCAATAAAAGATACATAAAACGTCCGGACAATACAAAGTGTAAGGCACATGGCACCCTCATACCCAGGGGGCAGAAATATGTAGAATGGTGAACGCACGGTAGAGTGACTACATCAGGTAAAGCAGAAGTGTGCCCATGTACAAAGGACCAGGTATTCCATTTTTAAGAGTTTAATCTAGAGCAATTATTGCGTGCTTAGCTAAAGAAACAGGGACAAGGATGCTCATTTAGCATCATTGGTATGAGTGAGCAATTGGGAACAATTTACGTGTCTTCACCTAGAAAATGAACAAATAAGACATGGCCTTAATCGGTTTATAGGTAGCAATGTGGATAGATCTCAAAAACAGGATTCTGAGTTAAAAAGCAGTAAGATGCACAAAACAATATTTACATAAGGAAAAGTGAAATCTGTACTGAATATCGTATACAGATATCCTTGTATACAAGTATAAAAACTAACTGTAATGATGACTACCTAATTCATTATTCTCATCTCTGGTGATGGGAAGATGTGGCATGAGACAGAATTTCAAAGCGTAGATCATTTTATAATGCTATATTTATTTAAGAAATAACGGAAGGGGAAGGGTCAAGACAAGGAACATGTTTAAAGGACCCGTGGACGAAGACATTGGTAGGGAGAGGATTGAATGTGGAAGGTGGAAGGCGGATAGGGCAGGGGAGAGTAATGGGGAAAAATATGGGCAGCTGTAATTGAACAACAATAAAAAAATTATAAAAGAAATAACAGAACTTTAATAGTTGGTAATCCATTGCTATAGTTCTGTGCCTGTATTTATAACAAACTTTGCACTGTTCTGTATTTCTTAAGCATTCCTTGTGCTTGCTGTCATGGTGTTTAAAATATAGGTTGGGACCCGTGTCTAATATACGTAAAACAATTGAAGAACATTCAAGTGGTAAACTCTCATCAAGTTTCCCCAACAAAGGCATTTCAGAGAAGAAAGAGAGGGACCCCTGAGAGTCCCCACGATCCTTTCAGGGGCGAACAAATTCAAAACACTTTCCATAGTGACATTAGGATGGTGGTGTTTATTTTCACTCTCCTGCCCGCACAAGTGTACAGTGGAGTTTTCAGAAGATCTGCAATGTGGGATATTGCAACAAATCGAATGCAGCATTGGATACGAGAACGCAGCTGCTGCCTATTAAAGCCAGGCATTAAAGCAATTCGTGAAAATGGGAAAACAATGCCCTTCTCTGTAAAAATGGCTTTGATTTGAAAAATAGAGATTTTTTTCACAAAGCTATGTTGTTTACAGTCACGTGTAATGGTTTTTATTGTTAAAGAAATAAAAGTGTATTTTTTAAACTTTCTCAGTTTTAATTTGGAATACGATACATATAAATAACCATAACTCATATGAATAAAAGCTCTCTTAAATTCTCAATAATTTTTAAGAGTTAAAAGTGGTCCTGAGACCACAAAATTTGAGAGCTACTCGGGATAATTATGCTTGAAAGTGATTCCAGAGGAGCTGGTATGAAATCCATCGCAGGGAAGCAGGAACACATTGTAAGTGGGGAGAGCAGCATATGCAAAGCCTTTCAGCCTGGGGAGCCCAGGAGTGAAATCAAATTAAGTTATAAGGGTAAGGTGAGGACAATATTCCTCAATGGAATTTTGTACCTGAAGCAGTAACGTAGAACAAAAAATTTTAGTAGTAATTATTCAGTAAACTTGTTTAAAAAGTTCTGCGGTAGGCACTAGGATACCTGTAAAAAAGAAGAAGTCTCACTCCCTGTCCTGTAAAAACTCATAGTTTAATGCATATTGAATTACCAGGTGCTATAATAGACATAGGTATATTGTGCAATGAAAGAATCCAACACGTTATGAGTTGGTTTTCCATTTTTCCACTAGTTTTTTTACTACTTTGTAAAAGCTTTTAGGAAAATAAAACCCTGTGCTATAGCTTTGGAGAAAGGAATATAAAGTTGCTTGTTTGTCACAGCTCATTTGCTGTAACTCCTTTACATAAATCTGTTGTATTCCCATCTGTGGCCATGAGCTTGACATCAGTCAGGACGGACAGGTTAGCTGTGGTAACAAACCCCGACATATCGGTTGCTTAAAACAACAAATGTTTATTTCCCCATTATGCGGGGTGTCCATCCTTTGCAGCTTGGTGGGAGGCTCTGCTCTATTTATTCCCCCCATTTTATGTCACTACAGTCTCAGCATACATCATCAGGTTCCCTGTGACAGGGAGACAGAGGCTGGGAAGTCGAGCTCTAGCGACTATTATTGTACAGAGCTTTTCTGGAAGAGACGCATAATGCTTCCTCTCATTTTTCACTGGACAAAGCCAATTTCCTGGCCTTGCCTTAAATGCTGAAAGCAAGGGGCAGGGGTACCAGTGGGGAAGCCATGTTTCATTTAACTGGGGGGAGAAGTTCACCAGAGATGGGAGAAATCTGGAACTGCCCACCACGATTGCTGCTAAAGAAAAATAAGCCACAGCAAATGTCTAATTCTAGACCAGAGAATTTCTCCAGCTTACTCAAATTCAGGAAGACGGTTTTTCCAGCTGAATTACGTTTCTTCAGGCTGAATCAAACTCTCTATAGTGTCCGTTTCCTCTTCTCCCTAACCCTTTCAGCTTTATTTCTTGACTTTCTCTTTCGATCTAATCACTCTTGGATTTATTCATCAGATTTAGATTATTTACGCTGCTTATTCCAAATGGACACATTTTTGTGATACTTTTATATTAATTGACTCTCAATTCTATGAGTTAGTAATTGTGGACAAGAAGTACTGAGCTCCCCGTCCAAGCCCAGTGCTCGCTTTGCAGCCCCAGAATTACTGCCAGCCAGGACCACTGTGCCCAGCCTCATCCTAATCTCGTGGACTGGAGATTAAGAAACTTCTAATTCACTGGTGTGGATATACATCAATTTGTCTGGGGGTATGTCCATTTGATTAAATACTCCCAATGTAGACATTTCAAAATATAAAGATGAAGGCATATCTCACATTTAACTATGGCCAGAGCCCAAGAACCTTAACTATATTTTTGCTCATAGAGATTCGTGGTGAATATGGGTTAGTGCCTATCTGCTGACTAAGGGAACAGGCTGAGAGATCTAACTTGTATTGCCGATCTTCAGCCAGTCTTGCCTGGTGATGGGCAAATGCATCTGGAACGCTGTAGCGGTTCAATGCAAAGGCCCTGAAGTCAGTGAGATCTGGGTTTGTCACTCGGATCTTCTCACCGTAAGTAAGAGAGCCACGGACCACTGCCAGTCTCTAGTGCACCTAACCAGGTTGGCTCCTGCCAGCCTGAAGTCACATGCGTTGGCATCATCCCAGCCCATCAGTTGAGCACATCGGAAAGGTCAGCTGTGTGGCTGCTGGGCAGAGAGGACGAGTCGCTGTTATTTTCACTTTTTATTCATTCTAGGAAAAAATACAATAAAATCTCTATCCAGGAAGAGGGCATGAGACAGGAATCGCAGGCCAAGATAATAGAATTTCAGACGAGGATCTTGAAAGTCAATTAGCCTCGCAGCTGAAGCTTGGATCTCTCCTGCAGCGTTGCGTCCAAGTGATCATGAGCTTCACCCTCACCGGCTGCAGCAGTCACGACTGCCCAGTGCCACTCACTGTGTATTGGAAACCTCTGACTCCTGGAGCTGTGTTTTATTCTGGGCCAACGTCTATGACTTAGTAATAGAGATAGGCTTTCAGAGTTGAAAAGAACTGTGCTGTTATGACTCCTGAAACGATGCATTTCATTATCCCATTTGCTTCCCTCATCAGCCCCAGAAAGCGTTACTCTCAGACAGGTGAGAAGACTGAGGCTTGGTGAAGGTGGCGGCTTTGAGTTACAAACTGGGAATGAATGAATGCTTATGTTTTTAGATATCACCGTGGCAGAGAAAAATATAACATTAATCTATTTAGCTCGAATACACATTTTGTACGTGAAAGTGATTGTGTCCTGGTAATAGAATATTTTATCAAGAATATGTGACATGGTCTCGACTAGGCCTTGTATGGCTCCCATTATTATTTTCTCTCCTATTGCATGCTAGCTTTTAGATTTCCCGTGATAATTACTATCTTTCCAATCTTTTGGTGAAGCTCAGTGCCAGCCAAATAAGTGCACAAAATACTGTAGATGTGATGAATGAGTACATGTATAAAACATTCTTCCTATAAACTTTAACCATTGGGCTATTATTTTTGCAGGATAATTTTTTTTTTTTTACTTCAATAAAATCAGAGCCTGCCCTTAGTCTGGGGGACCAGGTGTCCAGGAGTGCAGCCATTTCCAGCTAAGTCTGTATGAAATCACCAAGAAATACAGCTGTCTCAGGGGTCATTTCTCTAACACAACATGTCCAACCAACCAATCAATAACCAATCAGCCAACCAAAAAACAAACCAAGCTCTGAGCCACAGAGTAATTCAATCTATTAACATATTAACCAACTTCCCGGTGCTGCGTGCCTGCGACGGTAGCATTTTGTTTCCCTGAGACCCTATACTAAAATAATATTCTTATATTAAAGATATATTGTAAATGGTGGGAAATGTAAATCCTAGCTTCCTTTTCCTGGGACAAAATTATTTTCTCCCCACTAAGACTTAGAAATTGGATCGTTTTGGCGAATTCCCCAGGAAAACAAGGACAGGTGTGGAAGGGACCCTCAAAAGGAAAGAATGTAACCCACCCACTTGATTCTGGCATGCAAGGAAGGCTCTGGGATTCTCACTTCATTTCTTCTTGTTTTTATTACTTCTAACATTCCTCTTTTACCAATGCAAGTTTCTGCCATGAATTACACACTCCCAGATGCTTATATATGTGCCAGGGAGGGTTAGATTTACATGCAATAGTGACCCAGTATTTCAATTTCATCCAGCACAAGCTGAGCCTAGTGAAAGCCCCTGTTGTCTGGAGCCTTCTGAGCCCTTGAACTTCTGAGCAGAAAAAGCCAGTTTTCCATTGTTCTAGAACAGAGGCACAGTATCCTGTAAGTACATGAGGCCACAATTAACCTCTTCACACATGTCCTTTTGTACCTCACGTGATCCAAATTCAATATCCTCAAAGTGTGAATCAATGTGAAGGTGAATTCGACAAATACACAACATTCTAGTCTATATCAGACTAACGCTCCTTTTAAAAATGAAGATGGTTTGGGTCCTAGAAAGCTACAATCAATAATAATAGAGAAATTCCACTTAAATGCTTATTCAAGCAGAATTAAAAGGCAAAGTGTATTCTAGCGTACACTTGATCTACATTTCAATGGGGGTTTTTCTTTTTGCCTGCACTTTAAAGAATATATTTTACAAAGTCATATAACCAACTCTTTTTTCTTTTTTTATTGTTCAAGTACAGCTGTCTCCATTTTCCTCCTGCTACTCCCCCTCACCGCACCCTTGATCCTACCCCCCTTTGGCTTTATCCGTGTTTCTTTTATAATATAATTAATTATTTTATTAAGATGACAATCTTTAAATAATAACTTAATTGTACTACCTTTACAGTCTTCCATTTCTCTAATTCTTATTGTCAGAGTTTAGAGTCTAATACTTGCTTTCGCCTTTGTATGTACATACCATTGACTCGCCTCTACTGTTTTTGTTTGACGGTTTTTCTCATTTTCCCCCTTTTCCTGTCATTATGTGCTGAAGCAATGCTGTAAGACTTCTAGAATTCATTGGCAGGCCCATTAGAGAAAACAGTTCAAACAATGAAGAGATTTGTTTTTACACAGATAAATTACTTATTCTCTTTATGCCTTTGGATCCCAGTCTGTAATTAGACTAATAATAGCGTCTATCTCAAGGGGTGAGGTTTAATTACTTGTATCAAGCGCTTTGTACAATGCTGGGTATGTAGTGAACTCAATACATATCAGGTTTATTACTGACACCATTTCTGTCTTTGTTGTTCAATAAATTCCGCATAAGGCATTGAGCTAAGTTCTATTAGGAATACGAAAGACTAATACGGCGTGGCTCTTGCTTTCACGGAAAATACTGTCTAGGAGAAAAGGAGAGACCCGTGCACAGCAGTTGGGAATGCTGGGTGTGTGCTACCTACGCAGTACTACCGGGTTGGGAGGAAGGTCAAGATTCCTTCCTTTTGGAGGAACCATTGAAAGCTTTAATAAAGTGATGATATTACTTATCTGAATCTTGACAGAGAATTTAAAAACACCTTAATATTAGTATTATCTAGAATCTATTATATATTACCTATTATACAATAGGTAATATGATATATTACCTATACTTTTCATAACAGTACATGCTTTCATTTGTGTAATTTCAGTTTATTGAGTGAGGTTGGACACTTTTCCATTGGTTATTTGTGTCTGTGTGAGTGTGACTTGTTGTCACTTTGTGTCCTTAACTTGCTTACCCTGAGAGTATGTGCATTTTTCTATTGTTTTGTAAAAATCACTTTAGATTGTATGGGTGCCAAATGTTATGTTAACAGGTTTCTAAGTATCGACCCATGCTTGCGTATCTAAAGTTAACTAAATCCAGTAAACGTGGTCGTATTTCCCTGTGTGCTGCCGAATTCCACTTTCCAGTTGATGAGATGTTTAAGGGAGACGCCGTCTCCCCCTCAGCGGTCTTCCCAAAGGCCAACAGTGAGAAAATCATGCATCCCGGAACTCCCAAACTCAGACACTAGGCCACTTGTACAAGATTTGCAAATAAAGTACCTCCTTAGCCCCACACTCACTCAGAAGGGTAATTTTTTTTAAAAAGGCCCAAGTTGGAATTGGAAGAAAAAAGATAATTTCTCTGGAGAGGGTTGGCATTGGTGGCATGCTTTCCTCCCTCCACTCCACACAGGGAAGGAAGGGTGGAGATGCATTTCCTTATCTCAGGCTAAGTAAGAAGAACTTCAGTACGTGACATCTGTTCCTAGAAGTTTGGGTGGGGAGGGGAAGGAATTTTTGGCACATTGTGTTTTCCTGAAAAGGCCAGAGTGATATGTTCTTCCGGAACATCACCAGATGCCGGGCGTGGGAGGGGTCTCTTTGCCCTCCCACTGAACCCGGCCGGGGTGCGGCCACTCTTGTTAGACTGCAGAGCGATGCTTTGTGATTTCTGACGCAAGAATGTAAAATAGCGAAGCTCCACCAGAGTGCCTTTCCTTGAGATGCCTATTCTGGGGGAAGCCTGCCCCCAGGCAGTGAGAAAGACCAATGTGGCCCACACACATAGGCTACTTGGAGAGCAACTGAGAGTGCAGCCAACAGGCTGCATCTGACAGCCGACAGGCTGCACGAAACAGCCAACATAGGTATACGCAGTGCATTAGTTAGCTTGGGCTGCTTAGACTGAGTGGCTGAAGGAACAGAAATTCATTTTCCTGCAGTTCCGGAGGCTGTGTGTCTGAGATCGGCCTGCAAACAAGGTCGGGTTTTGCGGACAGCTCTTTTCCTAGCTGGCGGAGGAAGGCCTTGTTACTTTGCCCTCCCAAGGCGGATGGAAGGAAAGCAAGCTCTCTGATATCTCTTCTCATATGGGCGCTACTCCCATCGGGCCAAGGTCCCACCCTCAAGACCTCAGGTAACCCCAATTCCCTTCAAATAAACCCCACTTCCAAATGCCATCACATTCAATAGGTAGGTCTTCAACACGCGAATTCCGGGGGGACCCACACATTCAGTTCATAACGTGCACACACATATCAAGGATGGCTCTCAGATAAAGTGGTGTTTGATTGGAGGGCTGAACGAATTCAGATAGGGGGCCTTGTGGAAGTCTATGAGAAGAGCATTCCAAGGAGAAGAAAAATAGGCTCAAGGCTGTTAAGCCGGAGGAGTGTACCTGGTGGGTTTGAGGAGGAGTGCAGAGGCCAGCGGGCTGGGCGCAGTGGAGAGAGAAGGGAGGGGAGAACAGTGGATGGAGTGATTCAACTGTTGCTGAGGACTGGCTCATTTAAGACCCCAGGTCTTACTCTGTGTCAGAAGGAAAGTTGTTGGGGACTTTTAAGCAGAGGGAGGATGTAGTTCAAAAGGTAATTTTATACAAAATGATATGATAATTTAGGAGCACATAATATTATAATGTGGTATTTTTGAAGTACTATAAAAAGGACATATAGGAGTTGTGTGTTGATGGAAGTGTTTATGGAGTCACAGCTTACAGATATTCAATATCTTTGCTTATAGATAATCCACGTTGGTGTTTAGCCACTGTTCCCTTTGTTAACATAATGCCTCCTGCGAAACACTCTCTACACAATCTGTCTGCACTATTGTGACACTTTCCGATTTAAATGCAGCTTGTCATAAGTTCGATATTTAATTAAAAATAAGTGAATGATCAACCTCTTGATATAAATATTAAATATTGATTCAACTCTAAAGATATACACTATTTAATTTCACAATTGATTGCCTATGCATTATTATACGGAAAAGCAGAGAAATACTACCGACAAGAGCCTGTTCACCTTGACCATGCTCTCGGG
>PVKM010008335.1:0-39083 GCA_004027735.1 Carollia perspicillata
AAAAAACCTTTTGAGAAACAGAGAACAGATTGGTTGTTGCCAGAAGAGAAGATAATATATAGGGAGATAAATGAAATTGATTAAAAGTGAAAATTTATAAATCCACTTATAAATAACTTCTGGAGATGTACAATATGGTGGACATTATGAATATAAACAAAATAGACAAGTAATATGTCATTAAATTGTATTAGGGTAGAGCATTCAAAATATAAAAGATAAATGGAATATTATAATCCTTTTGAAACTTTATAATAATCAAATAATTCTAAGTCAAATAATGAAATTGAGGAACTGAATAATATAATTAATATTGTAGCTCCTAGGAAGAAAATATATACACTTTTTAAATATTCATTAGGCATTTATAAATATTGATCATATTTCATCTTGAAAAATTCCCAAAAGAAAAAAATAAATCATACCAGTTATCTTTATCTCATTTTAGTGCAATAAAAATTAACTTTAATTATAAAAGCATTACTTAAGGAACACATTAAACCACATAGGAACTCAGAATAGTAACATAACTAACTCTTGAGTAAAAGATATCAACTTCTCAATTCATAACATGTAGAAAAAGTAGAGAGCACAGTCAAATATGTACTTTGTAAAATTTACACATGCAAAATAAGAAAAAATAAGTGACAAATATTCTACTCATAAAGATGTAGGAAAAAATTGTGTTACTTCTTGGTGTATGCATGTGTGTTCCCAGTTACTCAGTCCAATATCAATTTAGATGGTGCTGTGAAGAATTTAGTAAATGAATTAAGGTCTCAAACCAATGGACTTAGGATAGGAAAACATCCCGTGTGCCTGTTCTTCATACATGATTTCCTTAAATATAACCTAGAGGATAGAGACAAGAGGTTAGAGCTCCAACGCATGGGAGGGTTTTATTTAATACAGTTTTAGGCCTGAAGATGGAGGGCCACATGGCAAGGAATGCGGGTGGTCTCTGGAAGCTGAGAGCAGCCACCTGATGACAACCAGAAAGGACACAGGGACCTCACTTCGTCCAGTAACAGCAATTAACTCAATAAGGCAGATAAGGATGCACTTGAAAGCAGATTTTTTCTCAGTCTCCAGAAGAAGCCTCAGCCTGACCAACATCTTGATTTTAGCTTTGTGATACTCTCAGCAAAGAACCCAGAAATGTCATGTCAAACTTCTGACCTTCAATGAACTAAAAAATTAGTGTTTTAAGCTGCCAAGCTTGTTGTAATTTGTTTTGCAGAAATAAATATTAATGAAGAGATAGTGAAATATATTGAAACAACCCCTAAGAATCAGTAGAAAAGAAGTTATAAATATACCATAACTTTAAAAATAAGGAAAGTTAGAAATGAAAATATATCTGAACAAGTGATTTGAAAACTATAATAGAATAGGTGAACCTCTAAAACAGGGGTGTCAAACTCATTTTCACCGGGGGCCACATCAGCCTCACAGTTGCCTTGAAAGGGCTGAATGTAATTTAGGACTGTATAAATGTAACTACTCCTTAATAGTTAAATGAGAGTTGGGCACTGTCGCAGGGTAGAAACAAGGTGCTGGGCCAGATAAAACAAGGTGGAGGCGGGGATTCGGCCATGGGCCTTGTATTTCCCATCTGTGCTCTAAAAGATACTCATGGAAAAGTGTGTGAGAGTACTAATTTAGAACATCAGGCATATGAAAAGAGACAGAACCTCAGACCAAAAAATTTTTTCAGATTAATAAGGTACATGAAATAATGATCATGAAATATAAACACTCAATAAAATAGTAAGTTTTTGTTATAAAGTTAAATTATTATAATGACTAAACAAATTTTTCAATTTATTTCATGACCTAGAGGGTTTCATAGATGAGTTTGTACAAACTTTTGAGAAGACACAATTTCTTTGCTTTTCTATCTCTTCCAAGGTACAGAGAAATAAGAGAAATTACGCAATTCATTTTACGAAGTGAATATGATGCTGCTACCAACCCCTAACAAACATTAAATCAACAAAATAAAAATGATACTGCAATATGCAGACAAGTTTATTTTATGGGTATAGACACAAAATGATGCATAATAAATCAAATTTAACAGAATATTGCATTCATAAATATAATATTTCTTCTGGTTATATTCAGTGAAATGTAATTTTATGTAGATTAAATCTAAAATTAAATAATTTGAACTTTCATTTTGAACTGTTCATAGTGCTGCACTTATTTAAAAAACAAAATTATTGTTAATTTGAGTATTTCAGGAGAAAAACACCAACAGCAACCACCACCACAACAAAAAAACCCTGATTCTTCAGCACAGGTACTTTGTAATACACTGTCCTGGAAAGAGAAGGTACTTCTCTTGTGCAAACTTTCTTAGTATTGTTTTATATTTAAAAATGAGCTCAGTACTGTATATATTCTGTGTTCAATAGATATTTCTGGTTGAGACATTAGGGTGAACTTTCCAGATTAATTAAAGAATTGGGAATGCCAATGATTATATCAATATAACTTCTCTTAAATCAAAATTGTTTGATAAAAATTTTACCTAAAATATGTTCTTTTAAGAATATTCTCTCCCACTAGACTGATGAAATTAATTAACTGCTTTTGAATTGACAGAGCCACTATCATGAATAAGATAATTTCTTGGATTTAATTTTTCAAATGTTTAACTCAATTCTTCTCCCCCTTTTGTTAGTGGGCAAAAATTATATTTATTAAGAAAAATAAATATAAAACTCTGTAAGAATACTAATAGCATTTGATTATCTGGTTCATATACCTAAAATAGTGAGTGACATTGCACTTCACCCTGTCTTTCTCTCAGCTAAGTTATTTCAGCCAATAAATCTTTTTTTCTTAAATTTAATCTTTATTGTATTTTTTCTATTAACCATTTAGTCCCTGTATACCTCCCTCTCCCCAGCAATCACCACACTGTTGTCCATGCCCATGAGCCCTTTTTCCTTTTTGCTCAGTCGCTCTTCTCCCTACTCTGACCCGCAACCTCTCATCCTGCTCACTATCTATGAGTCTGTCCATTTTCCTCATTAGTTCAGTTTGTTCATTAGATTTCCCACGTGAGTGAAATCATGTGGTAGTTGTCTTTCTCTGACTGGCTTATTTCACTTAGCGTAATTTTCTTTAGGTCCATCCTTACTGTGGCAAAGGATGAAATTTTCTTTTTTTTTTACAGCCAAGTAGTATTCCATTGTGTAAATGTCCCATAGTTGTTTTATCCACTCGTCTACTGATGGACACTAGGCTGCTTTCCTATCTTGGCCATTGCAAACAATAATACAATGAACGTAGTGGTGCTTGTGTTCTTTCAAATTAGTGTTTTGGGTTCCTTCAAATATATTCCCAGAGATTAGGTCACTGTGTCAAAAAGCAGTTCCATTTTTAATTTTTTGAGGTATCTCCATACTGCTTTCCACAGTGTTTTTACCAGTCTGCATTCCCACTAACAATGTACTAGGGTTCCCTTTCTCCACAGCCTGGCCAGCACTTGTTGTTTGTTGATTTATTGATGATAGACATTCTAACCAGTGTGAGAATATAGCTCATTGTGGTGATCAATCTTTCTGTCATTACTTACCTGGGGCATCTCTGACATATACAGAGTCCTGAAACATACAATGAGCATGTTTTCCCTTTAGCTGTTCATACAGCATACTTTTTCTTGATTGCGTGTTCATGCATTCTTCGGTGCTTCTCACTCTTTGTCCACTGCATCATGTTAAGGCCAGAGAGGGCCAAGTGTTCAAAGGAAATTTAACATAGCTCTAGAGTTCATTAATAAAATCATTACATTCCATATATCCTCACAACATATTACTCAAAAAATGTCGCCACTAGGGAATCAAATTTTGTCCAGCTTCTCCAAATAGTTTTAGTAATGTCTGACACACTGGTTTACAAATGTTTATAGAGTGAAAGGATGCATGGTTAATAACTGTTCCGAAAACTTTCGTGATAGAAGGTTTATCTGCTTCTCAGGTAAACTATAGTTCTGTCATTGTTCTCATTGATCAGAATCAGGAAATTCTGACAGTCTGACAAAGATGCACTGGTTTTTATTTTAGGTTGTATGAGTCTATTTGCTGCTGCCTAAATATGGATTGCTTATTCTCTCACTGCTACCATTGTGCTTGTTCTGTTTTTGAATAAGCATCATTATTCCCCAGGAGAGCTCACAGTATGGTGATACTAATATGCAAACAAATGATTGTGAAATACTGTGATTATTTTCCTAAAAGACACAGTGTAGTGCAATGACTTTAGTGTCTAATTCTGGAGCCAGAAAACACTGGATTGAATCCTAACTCTGCCACTTGCTTGCTATTTGATACAGGGCTAGGAATAATAATTATTATTAACATTATTAATAATATTATTAACAGGATGCTTATGAATTGTATATAAGAAAATATATGTAAAAGTCTTGCATACTGCCTGGCACACAGTGAGTAATCAATAAATGTTAATTTTTTATGACAAATTAGGGTAAAGAAAGGAACAATCACATCTGCTTGAGTGGTATATGTTGCGGTGATGGGCAGTTGAGCAGAAATGTGAGGTCCTTGATTTTGTTCTTCAGTCAGGAGCTATACACTGAGAGCTTAATCTGTGCCACATGCTCTTCTGGGCAGTGGGGATAAAGCAGCAGATAGGTTAATAATGTTGCTATACTCAGAGCACATATCTGGTCCAGGAAATAAACAATAAAAACAAAACTAAGTAGTATAATTTCAATAGATAGTAAGTGTTATGAAGAATAAAACAGGCTGAAAGAACAGTCGTGAGGTTATCTACTATTTTCAGCAAAATCACAAGAAAGGCCTCCTCCAGGATATGATATTGTGCAGAAACTTAAATAATAGGATTAAGACTTCTGAAGTTCCAGTGAGAAATTATATCAAGTTCCAGTGAGAAAGAAGGAAGATATTTGCTAGGTTTGAGAAACAACCAGATGTGGATTTGGAGGAATAGTGAGGGGCCAGATTACAGTCTCCTTCGAGCTGGTAAAAGCTATGAATTTCATTCTATGTGTTAGGAGAAGTTGGGGAGGGTGGTATGTTAAACAGTTTCATGATACCACCGAAAGATCCTTCTAGATACAATGTGGAAAAAGATAAGAACGAGAGCAGGGACAGAGAAACCACATAGGTAGTTTGGCAATAGTTCAACATGGAGGGGATGGTGGTTTGCACTCAATGCAGAGATGGGGAGAATTTGCTCAGAACATGGATCCTCGAGGTGAGAAATGCAAGTCTTCCAGAATGGAAGCAGCAAGTACAAGTGCATGGACCCTAGAAGTAACATGTTTCTTTTGTAAAACTAAAAAAATAAAATCTTGCACTATTTTTAAAGAATTCTCTTCTGTATTTTTTGCAATAGTGTCCCTAAAGGAAAATGCAGTTTGTTAGTGTCTTTAATGTACAGAAAGAGCATTAGAATTTTTCTTTTAGCTTGTTGAATATGTCCAGTCTTAACTTACATTTACAGTCTCTTCATAGTTGTGATATCTGGCTGAATTTTACCATAATGCTTAATTTGAAGGAGCAAAACTGGAGGGAACCTTCACATGCCCGAGGAGGGATATTTAATGCCTCTCCTTCACCTTGCAGAGTATTTGTGTAAATTAGTCAGCCTTCTGAAAGACTTGCCAAGTAATTTTTTTCTAGACATAGGTCTTATTTTAAAAAAAGATACCTAGTTACAGCACAAAAATACATATTTGTAGGACTGTGTACTGTACTTGGAAGTGTTATATTTTTAAATTTTATTTTTTACCGGATATTGATGTCTGTTTTAAAATAAAGCAAACAGATCCTTAATGTAGACAAAATCAGCAAAGACATATGTTTTTCACACCAATCTTTATATAAGTAAATTTAACAGCTCCCTCTGATATAAAATATACAAGTATTTTACCAATGTAAAGAAAATATTAAATGGGTTGTAAAATATGTCACAAGATGTGACCTTCTGATTATTAGCAGGACTTAATTTGGAAATGGCTATTTCTATGTGTATAAACATGTTACCTGCTCTTATTGCATAATTCATATTTTTATGTTAAATCTCCCCAAATAATAAAGTATATTTTTTCACTAAATATATATTGTTATTTTTCCATTTGAAATATTTTATTAATAAAATGTTTCATTTTTAGAAAACAAATTTTACAATGCTGTTTTTGAAAATAACATTTAGAAGCTGTGTTTCTTCAAAAAATAAAAATACTTGATCTTTCATAAGCAAGTTTTCTTTGCTTAAAAAGAAACAACTGTTAATGTTTTGTCGTAGGAAGGATACATCGCACGTCAATTAGAAGCTACATCCGTATAGGTCAATCTTGAGCAGAAAGTGGACCCATCACAAATATTCTGGAGTTGACTCCCGTCACTAGACCCAGGTGGAATAATTCAGATATTGACATAATAAATCGAGGTTTATGAATAACTCCACATGATTCATGAAAGGTTAAATCTTTCAGCTCACTAAGTCAATTATTATAAACCCATAGCTTTATTTATTTTTCTAGTCCTTAGCTTTTATGGTAGAAGTAAACTGATTGACATAAACCAAGGATAGAAAGTATTTAATAATTAAAAAAATAATTTTGGGGTTATATCCTAAGGTCATTCAGTCCAATATACTCTTTATTCTAAATTTATTTCTGTATGTCCCATAATGAGAATTCATTATCAAAATGATGTCCATGAAATACCACAATATTCTCAATCATCAGAAGAGGTCATATAATGTCCACTATCCCTGTGGGATATATTCTGTAAAAATTACTGAAATTTACAGAGGCTTGTCATTAACTACATTATTTATTTTATTAGAATGGTATGTTATCTACAGATTCTAATTAAGCCAAAATTTTATTGAACCCATTCTACAGAGTTCTTAAAAGATGCGATGAACTATCAGAATAGTAATTCATTCCTTACCTTTTATTTCTGACTTTGGAAAGAAGACATTTCCATGAGAATTACTGCTAACATGAGAGTTTACTATCCTGAAAGATAGGCATCAAATTCTACGTTTTTTTCATCAGATACTAAAGACCACAACATTTTGAAAGAAATCTATACCTTCCTATCCATCCCTTCACCCCCAATACCTTGACCTTTATTTTAAGCATGTGACTTGGCATGAACATCTGTTCATTGAGGTATCATCATTTTTCTACAATATTAATTTACTCAATATTCAATGAAAGTCTTCTACTTGCTTGATACTTTAGAAAGCATTAACAAAGCAAGCTCAAGCAGAAATATATATGGTCTCTTACCTCACGGATCTTGCATTCCAGAGAGGAAAACAGACATCCTTCAATGAATCACGCACAAACAATTATAAGAGTTCAACTCTGACAATGGTTACAAAGGAAAGGTGCTCAGTGATACAAAATCCTGTTACAGGAGGATTTGATCTAGCCAGGAAGTCTAGTAAGACTTCCCTAAAAAGTGCTGTATAAATGCAGCTGAGAAATGAGTGAAGATGAGCTTGGCTAAGAAGGGAAGAAAAAGCATTTTCAGAAGAGGTCATTGCTTGTGTGAAGTTAACATTGTGGGAGGGAGCCTGTGTAATGAACGGACTGAAGGAAGTCCTCCTAGGTGATGGCTCCAGGGAGGGGATTCAAGAGGGCAGGTGAGAGAACTGGAGAGGTAGGTAGAGTTTATATTATTTGTAGTCTTTTAGGACATTTTATCCCTTTATCCTGAGGTTCTGTAATAAAAAAAACCCACCAGTTTAAGGGGAATACAAAGCTCGTGGAGGGTTTTAAACAGCAATGGTCTTTTTAAACAGATCGGCATTTCAAAACCATCCTCCTACTCTGGGGCCCAGAAGGAAGAGTCGGCCTGATGACACATTCTTCACAGCCATCCTAAATGTACACTTCTCAGGGGACCTTCCGCTCTAAGAAGAACTGAGCATTTTAAGTGACACCTCTTATTTACTTTCAATTCCAGGAGGTATTCTGTGCCTGGGGCTGACCCAAGAGTCAGCAATATTGCAGCAAAGCAGAGTGCAACCATCCACACTAATTCTTCAAAGGGTGAAAGAAAGCATCCGAAAGCTCTACCAGGAACTTTGACATAGAGATCTACTTTTACCGAAATGGTTGGGGGATTATCCAAGGTGCAGGGGCTCCATGACACCACCTCACTGCCTGCGGGTCATGTTCTACAGGCCTGGATGATAGTTTGAAGACCTCATTTTGGTAATCTTTTTTATAGTCTCGCTTAAGACACATAGTTTCAAAGTTGAACTTCTGTCAGCTATAAACTCCCTCTTGTGTCCTAGCCCTTTACTATTATTTATTCAAATGTCCCTGACTTTTGCTTCTTCTTCAATACTGTTTAGCTCCTTAGGGGAGAAATGCCCATCAAGACATCCACCAAATACAGAGCCCATTTAGGGCTACATGACCATGTGGCTTCACTGTTAATTGTGCTGTTTATCATGCCTCTCACTATATCGAGGCTCTTGATATATTTAACAAAAATATTTCATTCACTTTATGCTCATGTCTGTGTTACATTGTTGGTCTTCGACCAAAGCTCCCTCCTAGAGGGAAGGAATGTGAAACATGGAGAGGGTTTTCTGCATAGCATAAAATAAAAACTTAGAACATGATTTTTAAAGATGATAAACTAATATGTGTAATATTAAGTATAGTACTATCTATATTAAAATACAGAATTATATCACCATTTATTTTTTGCATCTTTAAATATTTTCTTTTTAAGTTAAATTCATTGGGGTGACATTGGTTAATAAGATCACATAGGTTTCAGGTGTACAATGATACCTCATCTGTGTATTGCACTGCATGCCCCTACCCAAAGTCAGATCATCTTTTAGCATCAAATACTTGATCTCCTTTATCCTTTACTGCGCCCCACCTCCCCTTCCCTCTGTAACCACCACACTGTTGTCTGTGGCTATGAGTCTTTGTTTGTTTTTCTTATTTGTTCATTTGCTTTCAGTTTTATATCCCACATATAAGTACAATCATATTGCTCTTCACTTTTTTTCTGTCTGACTTGTTTTGCTCAGACTAATATGCTCAAGATCCATCTTTTCTAATGACTGAGTAGTATTTCATTGTATACATATATATTATATATATATGTTATTTCTCTAATAGCTAGTGAAGTTCAGTGTCTTTTCATATACCAGTTGCCATTTATTATATAGCTCAACTTTATATTTTCTTCTTGATTTATCAATATGCCACGTGCATCCAGGCCTAGATAACAGGTAATCTTCCTTTCTTTTAATCTATTCTCTCATTTGTGATAAACAACTTCATAGCCTGGATCAGATAGTACAGTTTAAATTAAATCATGTTGTGGTGACAAATAACTTTCAAATCTTGGTTCTTCTTTCTGTTTCATTCAATTGGGCCACAGGTCTTGGCTCAAATTATCAGGATAATGAATGTGGTAATATTTTTTGATGACTTAATCTCAACACTAAGGCACAGAGGTTTGCCAGGGCAGGACAAAGGACAGGAGAATTGAGCACAAGGAAGTAAATGCTTTGTTCTGGGAAATATTTCCACTCACATTTTATCGGTCAGAAGAACAATTCTCTGTACAGTAAAACATTTTCTAATTATTAGTCAACATTAAAAGTCTCTATTATTTAGTATATTTTGATAACATCATTTGCCCAATAGTTGAGACACAATAATTTCTTTTCAAATTCTATTTAACAAATTCTCTCACAACAAAAATTTGTTCCATTTTCAAAGATGTATGTTTTCTTTATATAATCTCTATATTCTGTAGTCTTTGTCTTTTTTATGATTAATATTTTAGTGCTTTCATTTTAATCCATTATAATAGGACAGAAGCTTTTTAAATTAGTTACCTTTTGTAAGTAAGAATGTTAATATTCTCACTTCACTGTTGTGAACATTTTACATTTTGAAAGACTAATGAATTTGATCAGGGGCTTACATCCAGAAAGAGGCAGACTTGTTACATGAACCTACGCTTATTAAATGTTTAATTAGTAAATAATGTAGGTTCTCTCTAGTTTCAACTTTAACCCATCTTCTAAAGTTCAGGTCAAGTTTCATCTCTTTTATAAGGCTTCCCAAATCCTTGCCACTCAATAATCAATCTTTTCCTTCAGCTTTTCCACATTGGCTATGCACACATTTTAATTTTACCTATGCCACCGTATTTGCACTAAATTTTATTAAATTGAACTCAATCCAATAGTGGGATGAATATGTTAATTAAGTTAATTATAAATTAAGTTCATATCTGTAGTTTCAAGCATATGTCCCTGCTGATTTACTGTAGATGGGCTGTCATTCTTTCATTCTGTAAGGGTTCTTTCATTCTCTCCATAGATGCAAAAGATCACCAACCAGAGACTTTTAAATGAGAGTGCCTTGTGTATGGGATACAGATATTAATCAAAGTATACTTTGTACCCCAACAGCGGCTGAGTTCCAGATCCAGTCTCCACATGAGCCCTGCAGAAATGGAACCGTAATGCTCAGTTGAGCTGTTGGTGCCTCTTCCCGGGACTCTCACCTCAGCACCACTCCAGCCCAGAGCCACCCACACACTTGTCATCGCCAGGATTGGTCCACTTTTTAACTTATAAATGTAGACACCTCACTCTCTGAGCACAATCCAGATCGAAATTTCCAGACCTTGACCTCTCTTCTCCCCTTATCTATCATCACTTTCAAATTTTCACTTTTTTACCAACTGGCTTGTATTCCATATCCACAGCCTACTATTTCAACCTGCATTAAATTATATATATCACAGGAAATGTTAGTTCAACGGGTTTCCAGCTAAAATCACTTTTACTGCCAATACCCACAACTCTTCCTGTGTTTGTCAAATGGCATCACCATCCACTCTTGTCCTGGCCAGAAACCCAAGTGCCATCCCTGAATCTTCCCTCTCCCTCACCTCTCACATTCATTTTCCCTGTTGATTCTATCACCTAAATATCTTTTAAATCCTTCTATTTCTTCCTCCTGCTGCTACCCCAACTGAGCTCCTGGATCATAACCTATATGGATTGCTGCAACAGCTTTTTTCCAAGTGTTTCCCCAGTGTTCAGTCTTGTCTCCTTCCAGAAATTCTCTAGCCTAAAGCAAGATTGACCTTTCAGAAACACAAATCTGACCATGTCAATTCCTATGCAAAACCCTGAGTGACTTCCCATTGCCCTTCTGATAAATTTGAAAATTTTTAGCATGGTTTGCGGGCCCTTTCAAGATCTTGCACAGCTTACTTCATAGGCTGGTGTCCTCATCCACATCATCAATGTAATTTTCAGGTTTTAACCCTATCAAACATTCCTCTCTCTAATTTGTACTATTTAAAATATAAAATCCATGTAGACTTTTTTGCTAAGATGGGAAGGCTTCTGTTTTCCTCCAATCTGCCCTTTACACCTTCATGTGCCTAATTATTTCTCCCCTTAAGAACCTGGTCCAGGTTTGCTTTCTGTTCTTTAGATATTAACTCTGATTTAGAAGTACCTCTCATGTGTTTAAACGAACACGAAATTTCCCCAAGGACTTCACATGGTATTATATTGGCTGGTTTTCCTAATCACTCCTTACACAATTCAGGCTAGAAATGGTCCCAGTCGACCTTCCATGCATTTACTCCAATAAATTTTCCATTAAACTATTTTCATCTATTTTTGTATTTGTAGATGAAATTCATGTGCTACTCCCAAACCTGTTTTCTGAAATAATGTTTAAAGGGTATTTTAAATATATTAAATCCCTTATGAAATATGTTATATAAACCTAAAGAGTATACATAACATACATCTTTCAAGTATACTTTTTCTGCTAAAGTACTTGAATGACAGAATCACTAAATAAGGTACACTTCTTTTTCTCCAGTTAAGGGTATTCAATATTGTTTTAAAGGTTGAAGTGCTAATAATGTATAAAGTATATATTTTGATAAGAAGAGGTTGATAGGATATTTTTATACTGTTATAAAGTCATCTGGAAGGACGACATTCTAAGCTTCTATAATACTGTCAGTGACATCCATTTCAAGTGACTTAGCTTACAAATTGAAACAAAAAAGAAAGTTTTTTTTTTCCTTAATTGCTCACATTGCAAAGTTTGGAATACGAAAAATCAAGCTGTGTTCTCTCTGGTTTAATATCACCTCAAGTAATAAAGTTTCTGCAATTAGCACTTTACTGACGGTTGGGTTGATGATGCACGAGGCAGAGTGGAAGCCAGCTAGCTCACGCTTCCATAGCTGTGATGTTACAGCATAGCTAGGGAAAGTGTACATTTTGAAAGAAAAGCCAGCGGATATGTCTTGAAGACACTGAGGGAGCTAATATGCTGAATAAGAAGGTGACTTTTTTTACATAGTTAACTTTTCTGAGTACATCCAAACCACAACTGGAACTCATGGTGATCAGCATTTTATTAGCAAATGGAGCTTGAATCTTGTGGGTTCTATATAATTATAAAAAATCTTTACAATGTACATATAATGACTTATAATTTTATATGCTTTATAGTTATTTTGAATTAACCTGGATAAATTAAACTAGAGTTAAATATTTCTGGAAGTTTGTACCACCTCTGTGAGACTGCGTAATTGCAAAACAAACAAATTTCTTTGTCTCCTTTTCCACCCCTGCATGGAGACAAAGAAAATAATTCTGGATTTACAAAAACAATGCTGCAGATGTGCTTAAATGTAAACTGAAAGCTCTGCAAAAAATATTAGAAAATTGACCATTTTTGCTCATGCTTTTCTTACCTAATTTGAATCTATATTCATTATTATAAAAATGTTGTGTAGAGTTTACTACAAAACATTGACAGTTATTCCTTAACCTCACTTCAACTTTTCTTACTCTAAATTAATTGCCCTTTATCTTTCTGTCCATGAGTCTTTGTAATTGCACTTACTTCCGTGATATATAGGTGGCCTTAGAAATTCATTTGACTTTCAAACGGTCCCCTCTTTTTTAGACAATATCTGCAAAACTGGCTTTCACACTTCAAAGAGAGCCTTTGTGCAAAACAGAGCCAAGTTGAACTTGAAATATCACATGAAGGCATTGGCTGCCAGTCAATGGTTCAGCTGACTTTTTTTGAAACTGATTTATTTTAAAGTACATGGACTCAGTGTTGTATAGTACTCCAAGGAGCATATATTAACATTATTTTACTTTATTTTTTTTACTTCAATAAAATTAAAAATAATACAACTACCAGGAAAAATAGTTCTAAAATTAAGCAGAACCTTGTGGTAAAACAAAACAAAAAAAAATGGAAATACTATGCTCAGGAACTCAATTTAATACCGATCGTACCATAGTCACACGAAGCCACTTTAGGTTGGCTTAGCGAGGCTTAGCTCTTCGCGGCTCTGGAGTTCTTGCGCCACAGGTGCGGGTGTTGCCTCCTTTTTAGCCAGAGAAATAAGTCAGGAGTAGAAAGCTGTGAGAAGTGTTTGGAAATGGACTATGTTTACTTGTTCTTTGCTGACCTATCTTTAATTTGCATATATTATCATAAGAATGCTGCTTTATAATTTATTCTGAAATATTCACCCCCCAGATTCATCTCACTTCTCTCTGTTTTTCAGCTGTTTTCAATGTCTATCCAAGACAGCCTGCTAACTCACTTATCAATGCTGGTCTCTGTTGTCCAACTCATGGAGGAAAACACTTTCATTTAGAGCTTTAATGTCTGTAAAACAAATTTGTGCACTGCTTTTCAACTTATGAAAGTTCAAATTGCAATTAAAATCTTTTAACTTAGTACATTTTCTTTTTTTTCCTCATGTTTAATAAATTTTTCATGTGGACATCTCAGAAAGAATGATAAATAGAAGTTTAATTTTGATAAAGTGTTCCAAGACTTAAATTTGGAGATTTTTGACATTATTTATTTCTACAGGTATAACATACTTTAATATAAGATAATTAAAAAAATTTAATATAAGTGAGGTAAGTTCTTCATATCCATACATAACATTCTGAATAGTACTTAGCAAGGATATGAACAATATAGTTTTTCTATCTATTACGTCTTAAGTTATAAAGCATTCTACTACTTTTATTGTCTAAGGTTCAATGAAAAATTAGCATTTTAGTATATTATATGGGTTAATAATAGCATATTATCTGGGTTACTCAACTTACAGTTATCTTTTGCTACACTCAAGCACATTATGGAGGCTAGGTTATGCACAGATATCTCTACTGGTTATATATGAAGCACTTGAAGCCTCTATTATTTCATAATAGGCAATACCTTGATGAATAATGAATTGGACTCGTGTGACTTTAGGTCAAACCATACCACCTGAATATTTTTACCTTCTATGAATACTTCCATTTAAGAGATTGTTTAAAAGAACTTTAAAATCTTCTCATTATGTCTTAGTAGCATATCATACTGTACTTTCTTATTTCTCCATTTGATATGGAATAAAATTGCATCACATTATCAAAGCACATTCACTTAAAGTCTTCAATTTAGAAATTTCCCAGAATTAAACTGAGTCAGTCTATACTTTAAAAGTCCACCACACACACACACACACACACACACACACACACACACACACACACACAAATCCTACATAAATGACTGTGTTGTTAAAGGCTCCTGATTTTAATCTAATAACTGAAATATCAAAATTACATTTTAATTCAGGCATCACTAACAGGTGTTCTCATCAGATTTAGGAACCCTGCAGGAAGATTTATCAGTGTCAAGATGTTAAATCCTAAATTTAGTACCAGAATCCCTTTCAAATGGCCTTTATGTTTTGATATCTTAACCTAGTTTGAATCCCCTGAGCATCTTGTCTATTTTTATTAGATTTTGTGGATTTTTTAAAACTTTTCAAAGGCGCTTTAAATTATCCTAAAGTCATATATTTACCATGAGAAAGCAGGTGTCTTTTTAGAGTGTAGATGCTTAAGTCGCTCATAAAATTAATTTCCTCAGGTTGGAAGAAGGTTTTTAAACTCTAATTTGAAAACCCTAATCTGGCATTCTGAAAACACTGTATTGGCAGTCAAATACAGTAAAAGTGGAAACATAACAGCATAATAGATTTAATTTGTTCTAGGGTAGCACAAGAATAGGAAATTTTTGCATAATCATCTAGAGGTTTTGGAATCAAACAGAGCAATTGTGTCTTTGGAGGAGGAGCCCCACTGTTTTAATATTGGCTCGAGATCCTACTTTGCTCATTTCTTCAGGTTCATTTCTTGCTATCTCCAGCTCTGCGTATTATGTACTATTCTCTGTACAGGCAGACGTACCTGACCTCCAAAGGATGAACTCCACAGATGCTTTTATTTATTTTAAATAAACAGCTCATAGAATAAATAAACTTAAATTTGGGATTGTTCCTGAAGCCAAAATGTATTTCTTCCATACCCATAACAATTTTTGGCTTTCCCACTTTTATGTAATTAGAATGCATAACATATATTGAACAATAAAATTACTGTACATAATTCAATCTTTGGTGATTCAGAAGGCACTTTAAGCTATTGCAGTTTCTCAAAGTCAACATTAGGTACTTTATAATTTTTTTATTGCACTGGTAAAACATAAAGATATTGATTAATAGAGATTTCCAGTAGATACCATATTTTATAAACTAATCTACTCTATCTTTTCTTGACATAGAGATGGCAGAATACAGGCAGATTTCTCCAAACATGCATATATAGTACATATTTCTAGCTAAATAGACTTCAGGTATTTCACTTTGATGTTTGGGAAAAAACCTGAGCACTTTGTTTTATAGCTCTTCCTCCTTTTTCATTTCAGCCCCAGTTTTATCTCTGAATACCTGGTCTCCAAATCTCAAAATATCAATGTTATCTTTATCTGTTTTTCTTTTCTCATTCTCTGAACCCAAATGGTAATAAAAAATCTGCGCCTGCTACCACTTAAAAGACACTTGCATCAGTCTTTTAGATTGGATTGGCCACTGTCTCTCATCAAAGTTTACTTAGACTAGTAATAATAAAGAGTTGAAAGTATTGCAGGACTAATACTTGCCAGATTTTGGGATAAATTCTGAACATTCACTGTATTTATTCAAATCTTTAAAGCAGCCCTAATTTTAATTTTCATTTTAAAAAATGAGTCTAGACATAGCTGGTGTGGCTCAGTGGATTGACTGCTGGCCTGCGAACAAAAGGGTTGCTGGTTCAATTCCCACTCAGTTGCCAATTCCAATGTTATAACCTGCATTGCGGGCCAGGTCCCCAATAGGGGGCGCGTGAGAGGCAACCACACATTGATGTTTCTCTCCCTCTCTTTCTCCCTCCCTTCCCTTCTCTCTAAAAATAAAGAAATAAAATGTTTTTTTAAAAAAGAAATGAGTCTGCCATGGTTTAAATAAGTTTCACAACTAGTTTGATTTCAGAGAATTGGATGTTGATTGTCAGAATTGGAAGCTGCCTTTAACTTCTATACACTACAGCAGAGATTTTAAACCTTTTTCATCTCATAGCACACATAAACTAATTACCAAAACTTCTGCTATGCACCAAAAAATTATAATTTTTGCTGATCTAACAAAAATATAGGTACAATTTCGATTCATTCACACCAGACTTCTATTGTTGTGTTGGCTTTTGTCATCTTTTATTGACAATCTAAAAGAAAAAAGATCAACGCCCCTGACTAAATAGTCGGGTATTGCGTGTTTTAAACATTCTTGCGGCACACCAGTGTGCCACTGCACTCCAGTTGAAAAAATCACTGCTCTAGAGCAGCAACAACCAAATTGCTATCTTCTCGTTCAGAGTAAAATCCTGACCTTTAGTGTTGCATCCAAACCCTTTAACAAAAATATTCCTTTCTCATCTCAAGCCCCACTCTTCATTCCCTGTATCTGATATACCTGTGGCAATGGATTTTTCCTGCAAACTAGAAAATGCTAGCAATGTATAGTGCCCTGTTACTGCACCATTTTCTTTACACTTCTTTTTGTTGAAATGCTATTACTTTCTCAACACTCAGTTGCCAATTCCAATGTTATAACCTCCTAGATTTTAGAAGCCATAATTTAAGTGGGTGGTCAAGAGTAGCGAGATCCCTGATTTTGCAGCCAGACTTCCTAGGTTTGAATACTGATTACAATATATTAGTGTTTTGACCTTGGGAACATTACAGAATTGAGAGACAATGAAGGAGAAAGAGAAAAAGAAAGAGAGGGAGAGGGGGAGAGAGAGAGAGTGAAGAAGGAGGAGGAGGAGGAGGAGGAGGAGAGGAGGGAGAGAGGGGAGGGAGGGAGATAACTCAGTCAATATACATAAACAACATAGAAGAGTGTCTGACACCCTAACTGGTGTCTTATGATTAGCTGCTACCATTCATTAATTCAGTTCCTAATTTGAAGGGTGTTACAAAATTTATATGTGGTATATTAAGAACAGAAATGATGGACTAAGAGTTAAGTAGAAATTATAAACACATGAAGAAAATGCGGCATAAACTTATATGTTCTTTAGGAGAAGATTTCTTGAGTGTATACAAAATTAAGAAACTATAAAAAGATTAAAATAGTTAATTATATGTAAATTTTAACTGTTTATATACTAAAAGGCAACACAAACAAAATTATAATGTGAGTGACAGATTAGAAGAGTATATCTGCAATATATATCATAGACAAGGTTTTAATATCTACATCAAATAAAGAACTCTTATAGGGAAATATAATTGAAAACAAACTAGTAAAATAATGAGCAAAAAGTAATTAAACAAAACTGATAAACGAATATCCAATAAACATTTTAAATACTTATTTTTAAAAGAACCTGGGCTAATACCACCCCTTAAATTATTTAAATTTATAAAGATCAGTATTTGGTTTTTGGCAAGGGTCGTATAGATTGTCAATCTTTTATTGTTAAAACAGTGTAAATTGGAATATTATTTAAGGATATTTAAACTCTATTAAAACTTTTTAGGAATGTTATTTAAGGATATTTAAAGTCTACTAAACCTTTTGTATGTCTTTCACACATACATTTCATACACTTGAATCAAGACCCTGGTTGGTATTCCAACTTCGTATAATTTTCTATTATTCCTTTCCCTCTACTTTATCGCAAATC
The DNA here is from genome assembly GCA_004027735.1 of Carollia perspicillata. Lineage (NCBI taxonomy): Eukaryota > Metazoa > Chordata > Mammalia > Chiroptera > Phyllostomidae > Carollia > Carollia perspicillata. Next base: position 18,148 of record PVKM010008335.1, read on the forward strand.
TGTTGTGCCGTTCTTGCTGTCATTTAAAGCACAAATGCTTTCATTTCTTGGGATCTTTATATTTGCTATTATTTTGCCTGAAACTCTCTTACCCCAGTTATTTGGAAAACTCACTTATTTAATCCAGGTATGTATTCAATTATTACCTTCCCAAAGAGGTCTTCCCCAAACATTCTCTATAAAACATCGATCCCTGTTACTCTTTCTCCCAATCCTCTAGTTCATTTTTATTTGTAGTTCTTATTACTAACTGATATTATTATTATCCAGTTATTGGTTCTCTGTTGCTTTTATTTGAATATAAATTTCATAAGATAAGAACTGTGCTTTGATCAGAGCTGAATCCTTAGCACCTACAGCAATGTATGATGTATAGTAGGTGCTCAATGAATATTGAATATTTGTTAATCAAATGAGCAAAGCCCCAGGCTTTCTTGCTTCCACTGACTAGAATCAAGAGATTACCAGACACCCATCCCTCCTACTAACTCATGCTTATAGACCTGCCACCATCATATACCTTGAATCCACCAGAATTAACTTCTTTTGTCTTTTATCCTGACATAGTTTCCAAGGCATCTCTCATTTCCCAAACCCGAATCCCCATAATACTCTGTACACCCCATATTCATACCCCTTTTTATACCTTTCCTTCTTCTGATAGTCTTCCATTGTGGTCTCTGGAATTCTCAGTTGATCCTTAGAATAATTTCTTACGTCTACAACCTCTTTTCTACTGTTTAATTTGTTCTCCCTACCTAATGAAAACTTGGCTGTCTCCTGACTCTGGTTTCCCTCCACACTTGTCAGATGATAGGTGATTTCATTCCTACAACCTCTCCTTTATTAGACCTGACGTTGGGGTACATGCATTTTATTGTTCTTCATTGCGCCTTTCAAACGATTTCATCTTTCCCCCTCCTTCAAATTTTCTGTTTTTGGAACTCATGTCATCTAGTTGTATTATCCAGTTTCCCTCATTGAAACTGTTATTCTTACATTCCTAGATCTATCCTATTGGTTTCTTGACTTTTAGATCCTGGTTTTCTTTCTCTCTGGCACAAGTCCTGTGTTTATTTTTGGTGATTTAAGTATTTCAGGTACATAGGCCCTCTAACACCCTGAATTTTCTGACCTTCGACTTCTATCTTCTAATGATCCTGACCGCCATCCGCCTTAGTGGCCCTGTCATATGTCATTATCAAAAACTACAAACCCTCTGTAATTTTAGTGGTATATGCCCCTTTCTGATCATTCCTAATTTATTTTTTCTAGTTCCAATCTTCCTGATCCCACTGAGAAATCCAAACAATTGATTTAATCCACTTTTTACTCTTCGTCATCCCTATTCATGTTCTCATTATCCCCATTACTCAAATTTTGTGAATAATCCTTATAATTACTTCCTAATATATACCCCTAACTGCATGACTCTTACTATTTTTACTTGTTTGGCAAGACCACAACTTAGTTAAATTCAGATCCTTATTCTCCATAACTATAATTCTGCAGCTAAACATAGACAGAGAAAAATATGCAGCAATTCTTACTCATCTCAATTTAAATTCATAACCAACAACCTAATGAGATCTCAGTGCTAATCAGGCAATCATATTATTTCTCATTTCATTAATTTCTTCACTCTTCTATTTCGATTTCACATTTTCTCATTCTTTTTCATACTCACAACACCACCTCCCCTGTCCTCACTTTCAGCCGATGCCTATACATCCAATTTCATAAAGAAAATGGAAATTATAAAAAGACAACATCATAGATCTTACCCACTACATTTGCCCACATGCCAACCTGTGAACCCACACTCTCTGCTACTCACTCGTTGTGAGAGGTGTATTATGTGCGCCACAATCTAAAGCCATCTCTGCACATGTGTTCTGGATTTCAGCAGCTCCTATTTACCAAAACATATTTTTTTTTTGGCAATTCCCCCTTTTCTCCTGCAACTCCATCTGCCCCCATCTCTACTGGGTCATTCTCATTGGCATACAAACAAGCTATTAGCTGTCCCCCAAACTGACCAGATTTTTTTTTCCAACTTCACTACTGTGGTCTGTGGTACATTATCTCTTGTCCGGATTACTCTAATGGACTCTTAATGTCTTTCTTAAGGCCTTTCTGCATCCAACAATCTATTCCCAACATACCAGAGCCAGTTTTACAAGATGAATAAGGGCTGGAGATTGAATGCACAGCATGGTGACTATAGTTAATGATACTGTCTCACCATACCTACACGTACACACAAGAGCCGGACTTAGAGTGCTTTAAGGTTTAGTTTATTTATTTCCTGTATTTGGCAAAAGAAGATTTCTTGATCAAACATTTGAGAAAAATCTATATAAAACTAAGTTAAATGGATACCTCTAGGGACTTCTTAGAGTCTTATATGTGAAAGTACATATTATAAATTTTTAAGAATGGGATAGAAAATATTGTTTGTCGGGCAAAATTAAGCCTGAGACTATTTTTGAAAAAGCATCTCCCAGGGTTTTGGTTCCATATAGAACACTTTGGGCCGGCAATACAAAAAGATGGCCCTTCCTGCTATGAGATTCTGTACAAATAAGGGTTTTCGTTGGTGCTATTCTCTGTTTGTCTTCTTTCAATGAGGCTGAGTGATAGGCCTTTTCTTGAACTATATTTAATTTTTAGCTCTATTATTGTATTTTCCATTTTCGTTGAATATGACTTTGGCTGGTTTCTCTACCACTTTGGAATTTATCAAGAGCAGTTTTGTTTTTTAGTGTCTAATATTGACAGTGCCTAGCATGGTTTTATTGAATACTTGCTGAAAAAAATCCTAAAAATACGTTCACATGAAAAACAAAAATTCATAAACCACAATTTATAGTTCTAAGGCATTTTCCCTACTGCATGGTTTTCTAGGTACAAAAAGTCAAATGACTTTGATTTTGGTTGGGATTACACCATACCAACGTGTCAATGATCAGACTGGTCAGAAATTCTGGTAGCCGTATATTTCTTTATTTCGAAAATAAATTAATAAATTTAAGTTAATAAGTAAAATCTTTTAAAATATGAAATCTGACAAAGAAAATTAAAATATTTCTTGGTGGAAATAAAAGTTCATAAAGTAGTTCAACTCTTACTTTACAGAAAAGGAAACTAAGGCTAATGGGGTGGAAGAGATTTGTCCGCTATCACAGGATCCGTTTATAGCAGAGTGGGTATTAAAATTCACACTTCCCGAATTCCATGCAGCAAGGCCTTTTATTTCCTTTTTTCTAGATCTCTCCCCTTTTGCAGGTTTCTTTGTACATTTCTCTTTGTCATTGTTTTATCTTTCTTTCCTTTCATTTAGATAGCACATGCCATTCTCTTGCTTTTATCAAGAACTTGCCATCTCAGAGCTGTGAGGCCTGTGTGCTGGCAGTCGGAAAGCTGCACTTCTGTTTGTTCATTGATGGGAAGCGCGGCTTCCGGCAGAGCTGATTCACAGTGACGGGGCAGACGGGCTGAAAATGGGGAGGAGGACTTTGCAACAGCTCTGGGGCCAAATCCAGGCCACAGGCCATATGTCTGGCTCCTCTGTCATAAACAGACAACCAAGTGTACACATTCCCAGGTGTAATGTCACTGGGAACTTATTTGCAAACATATAAGTGAATGACATTCAATTATGTTCAGAGGAAATGTTGTCAAAACCACCAAGGAAACAATTTGCTGCTCTCTACACAGTATGTGATACGGAGTACATTAGCAAGCTTTCATTGCTTTGTTGTTCAGCATGCTTCTAAGAGGGTCTTTTGCAGCCTGTTGTACAATATAAGCATGATACATACACTTATAACATACATAGATATAATGAAGTTGAGAGAATTCCAAAATTGACTTGGATGAAAAATATTTTATATACCATATTAAAATCAGCTCATTATTTGTAGGCACTGGCCAATCAAAGGAAGAAAGGCAAGGTTCCTACAACTAGTGATGTTATCTGCTAACACCAATTGGTGGAAAATTGATGAAAGCTTAAAATTTTGGCTCCATAAGATTATGTTCTTGCTAAATGGTGTCACATTTTTCCATGGTTAGAAAAGAAACTCTAAATAGGTGGAGTAAGATAGATTATAAAAAAGAAACAGATTTCAAAAATTAGTGTTAATGTCTATCTTTAAAAAATAGTGCAAATGAATAGGAGATGGTAGAAGCAAGGATCGTTCCTCCAGGTGATCAGGGAAGACCTCTCCTGGAGCTGACCTTTGAGCAGACATGTGAATGGTAAGGATTAGTCAACCATTCATATGTCCATAGAAAGCATTTTCTAATTGATGAGACCAGTTGTGTAGCCTGGGCCATTGGGCTACCATTAAAAATAGGGTTTTTTTCCTAAGTACAATTAGAAGCCAGTAACAAGTTCTGATTTGCTTCTAGCATGATCATTCTGCTTTCCTCACCTTTAGTCCAGAGGATGGCAGGAATGGAAACAGAAAGAGCAGCAAAGAGGCTGTCACCATCATCAGAGAGAGACACTTGTGTGGTGATGGCAGCTAGGAAGATGGTGTAAATGATCGGTTTCAGGCTATATTTAGAAGGCAGGTGTGATACAATTTTTAGGTAGTTTGGATGCAGTAAAAATGTTTTTTTTTGGGGGGTGGTAAAGGGTAAAAGTGAGAGCTCAAGGCTACCTTCTAAATTTTTGGCGTGTGTACTTGAACAGATGAGATGAAGACGACATTGGGTATATTATATGTGGCCAAGTAAGTACCTGAGGTAGAGAGAGGTTGTGAGACTGCCCATGGGGACTAAAAGGAGACAAGAGCTAGCTCCATTTGAGACTATGTGGTTAACACCATTGGACTTTCTGAGACTGAGCCGTGTTGGGGCATGGGCAGAACTGAGAGGAGGGGGATCTGCAACTTAGCCACGGTGTCTAGAGCAACATCTCAGTCTCACTGGTACTTGTCATCATTGTCTATAAAATGAGGAGTAAGGCCAGATAGGTCAGGATAAGCTTATTTGAGATTCTGTATACTGTTTTTTAAGCAATCTAATGATTACTGATGACTTTTCAGGGTGGAAACATACATATACACTCAAAATTTCCATGCAAAGCCCATTAAATAGTATCCAAAATTAATCTAGTTTAGGATGTATGATGCTATACAACGTGAAAATAAGCCCCAAATCGTAGCAGTCTAACAAAGCAATATGTGCTCATTGCAGTGTCGGGGCGAGCTCTGCAGCCTGCAGCAAATTTGACCAAATGGCTGGGCTGGTGAAGGTCCTTATCTTTGTGATCGTAACACCGTGAACACCCAGCCTTGATGCTCAGCATAGTGGGAGAGAGAATCAAGAATCACATAGGAGTCTTTCACCAACTTGACTGGAGATAAAACACATCTCTTCTAATCATGTATTATTTAGCCAGATCTAATTATTTGGCACCTGGCTCCCTACCCCCTGGCAAAGGATAGAAAATAGAGATAATCATATTTGGTCATCATTATATTTTCTTTCATATGTACTTTCTTCTTAAACAGAAGTTTCTCTAGCTCATGTAGAAACTTTTGGTTTAATAAGTGTGGACATCTAAATAATGGAATACACAAAGCTGTCAAAATATTTGTAAGGTTCTCAAAGACATATCATTATATATAAAAGCAAAGTACAAAATAATGTGAATAGCATGCTTGCCACTCATGTAAAAAAGAGACAAAATGTGAATTTGTATTTGTATGTATTTGCACTTGCATGGAAAATCTCTGAAGGCTAAACTTAAGAAGCTAGTGGAAATAATCACCTAGCCATCGTGATAGGGTTTGTGGGTGGATAAAATAAGAAAGAGAGTGAGAGCAAGACTTTTTACTGTACATCTTTCTGTATCATTTTTATTGAGAACAATATAAATACACTGCCAACTCAAGATATTAAAAATTGATTTAAAAAAGTGAGAAATAAAAAACATGTTGTCAGCTTTTTTTTTTTTACATGTTGTCAGCTTATGCCCACTCCTCCTAATTCTCAGTGGTAGAGGGTATCAAGGTATCGGTGGCTAATTTCAGAGCTCCCACTGTTAAAAATTGACAATATCCTATGGAGGAGGATGTAAACAGTGCATGAATGGCTTCATTACAGTGTAACATGCATCATGTCACATGTTATTGCTTACTTAACAAAGCTCACTCCATCATATGGATTAGCCAAGATAAACGACATAAATATTGCCTGAGATTTTCTGTCTTATAGATAAGGTTCTCCTTTGTCAGGATAAGAAATAAAGCTAAGTAATAGGTTAGTAAATTTTCTGCTTATTTAGCACAATGCTAATATGTAAATGTATAGGCATTTTGAGGCCTTAGTTTGATTTGGCTTTAATGTTACAGAATTACTGACTTGGATAAATAAAAAGTTTCCCAAGGGAAAGTAATTCCTCTTGATAATTTAATTTTGTATACTGTTGCCATGTGATATGCATGAAATTTAATACTGTGATAGTATTCTTATTATTAATGATTTATAGCTTTAGCTTTCCAAGTAAAAGTGATATCAAAGCCTAGTAAACAGTGTAAGATATGGATTTATTTTCTACCCCTGCTAGTTATGGTCCCGTGTGCTTTTTGCTTAATCTTTCAGGATTTTCTTTCTCCATCTGTAAATTGCAAATAACGTTATGAGGTTATTCTGAGGATTGAGGTTAGGAATTCATAAAATGTAGCATAACACGACGTAAGAAAGCACGTGCTATAAGTGGTTGTTATTATTATACATTGATAAACTATACACAATTTAGTGAAATTTATTTGGAGTTAGGGGCTACAGAAATAATCAGAAATGACTCCGATATCATCTCTCTTTCCCAAAGCTACCTACGGTGAGACTCTAGGGGCAGATACCAAGTTCTTTTCACTCCTTATATCCTGTGAGGTTAGAAGGAGTCGCAAGGACATGACGAAGCAGCACGAGGTACGGAAAACAGTGAGGACTGGAAGGTCGAGAACAACCTCTACATCTGGAAAATGTGGATGGTTGTCCAGAATAAGTGAGATATTATTTGCAAATATAATTACCACATTGTAAGCAGTTGCTAAAGAAAAGTCCTTATTTGCATTTTATGGTAAGTGAGAAGATAGATATCTGAGGCCACTAAGTCAAACTAGGGTTCTGAAGAAAAAGACAATCTGTCATTCAGAAACTAGTCCATATTTAGAGGAAGCAGGGCATAAAAATGTTTAGATAACTTGTCATTAGAGTTCAATTTGACCATATTATTAACTTTTAGTACTTCGTTTTCTGAAATCTTTCGTCAAAGTTGTGAGTTTTGTAAAATTTTCAACATAGTTCTTCTTTCTTCTAAGCCATGTCTCTCAAGGGAAACTTAATTTGTATGTATCTGATTCTTTTATACTTCACTCATCGAAAAGTTAGTTTGTAAGAATTCTTTGATGTTCAGAAAGCCTTATCATTTTATTATAATACATTCAAATTTTTTTTCCTTTGGAAAATAGAAATCCTGTCTTGCTTAAAGTAAATAAACTAAAGCACCCAATTTGAGTGCGGGTGGGGTTATGAAGTAATTCTGTCTCCTTTTCCTTCTCTCTCTTCCCCTCTCTCTCTCTCTCTCACATACATTTGTCTGTGAGTATTTTGGCTTCCAGCAATAATTATTCAGATTCAAAAAGGAATAGGAGAGTTTAACCTTCTCCAAGTGGTTTCAACTCAATAAACATTTTTTGTTACCTTTGATGTACAAAGAAATATGCACATTTGTATGGGTGATAACAATAAAAATGATACAGAAAAATGAAAATACAGTATATATCTTCAAGAAGTTTATATTCTAGTGGCTGAAAAAGATATAAAGAAATTATAATATTTGACTGAATAATATGCTCTGTAAGATATAATGCAACATTTTGTGTGAATAGTACAAAAGGAATTGTGAATTAAATCAGAGGAACTGAAGAAGCTTTCCCTTAATAGGTGAAGTTCGGGTCAGCCTACTTAGATTCTCAGGTGTTATTAAAATGTCAATGAGTGAGGAAGTTGGGGAGGACGTTCCTGTCTCAACAAAGCCAGTTGGGGGTTTAAGGTGAAGCCAAAAGTTGTAGCACTTTGAATGCACAGCTTAGAGTTTGGATTTTTATTCTCCAGGGTTAACAGTTTGAATATCCTGTAGGAGAATATTAATACAAATGCAACTTGGGCCTAAGATAGATAAAGCTGATGCAAATGTGAAGGATGATTAAGAGATGAGAGGGTCAGAAAGTTTAGAGACCATGTCGGTGACTGCTTCAGCAATTCAGTCAGGCAAGAGTCAATGAAGATATAAACTACGGTAGAAATAAAGACAAGCTAAAAGACAAGTGGATTATAATTCCTGGATTTTTAATTAAGGTGTACATTAGTTAGAATATAGACCAAGCTGGCTATAACAAAGAAACCTAATACTGGATCAATTCAATAAAAGGAAACTTTTATTATTTTCTATGTACAGAGGCAGGAGCATGGCCGAGGGTGGCGAACCGTCTCTGCAAGATCATGCATCGTTGTTGCAGTATCGAAAGCTGGCTTTCAACCAACTTTCACTCCAGTCTTTGGAAGAGGAATGAGGAAGTTGAAAGCAAGGGGCTTCCTTTTCGAGAAGTGACCCTGAAGTTGTATGTATTGCATCTATTCACATTCCATTAATCATATAACTCCAAGAGAGGTTTCTATTTGAATCTAAAATTTAGCAGCTCTGAGAGATTGTTTCCCTAGCAGTTGCATTTATATCACTAGTAGTGTATGAAATTAGTTTTGGTGATAGAAAGGAGTGGGGTATAGATCCTATGATAACAAGATGAAGGAGGGCAAAAAGGATAGGGTGAAAAGAGAGAGAAAGGCCTAGGTGAAGCCGTTTCCTTTTCTTGGTCATTGAATTGGCCCAGGCATCAAGACTCTGCAGGTGAACAATTATTCCGCCACAGGTCGCAAGCGCTGGACTGGAGCCACACATGCAGAACTCCACGTGAATCCCATAAACACACCAGACTCATTCCTCACTTACCAACACCAATTTTAAAAACCGTGTAAGTATTAGTTTCACCTGTGTATTATCGTAAGCTACATGAAGGCAGGGACACCAACTTTTATGTTCAACACTAACTCTCCCAGTTTTAGGAAAGTGCCTGATATATTTTAGGAGCTAGATATGCATACATATTTTTAATTTCTGTCTTGAGGAATGTTAAACCTAAAGTTGAAAGAATAAATATACATGTTGATTAACTAATTGTTCACATTTACTACGTTTGCTTATTTTTCTCTTTTTGTTTTCTTTCTGAATCCACTGAAGGAAAGTTGCAGATGTCACTATGCTATTCCTAAATAATTCAGGAAGAAAAGGAAGGAGGAAGGAAGGAAGGAAAAGATCCCTGCCAGATCTCTTTTCAATTCCTTTACTTTTAAATTTGGTAAGTCTTTGTGGTTTATCTTCACTCCTAGGATAACTCATCCACAATCACATGGTAAAGAATTTTTTATGGATTTTTTTCACAAGATAAACAGAAGCCATTTACATGGATGTTATTTAGGAATACTCTACACAAATAGATTCAATGTGAAGACCATTTAAAAAGTTATTGTAAACCAAATTAATCTTAAAATTAAAATTTATAAGTGTTTAAATAAATACAATTCTGCCCCTCCACTAAAATAATTATTACTAAACAAGAAGAGTAAAATCGGAAAGGAGAAAACTTGGATAAAGTAAAGTTATGAAAACGCAGCCTTCCTTCTCCCTGAGCTTTAGAAACAATCTTTACTGGCACCTTTGCTCTACTTTGAGAAAGGTGACTTAAAAAATTGAGGTGTTTGTAAATATAAGTAAGAAAAAAATCATCTTTTGAAGGTTCAGCAGATCCTAGAGAATTTTTCTGTTAGAGGAATAAATTACAAGAATTTTGATGATGTTTATAGATGACTGTAGACATCATACAATATCAATAAGCTCAAGATAAAATATAATTAGATTATTAGAAGTTGGAAATGGGATAAAAAAATCAAGCCAGGGTACCCTGAGAGCACAAAATTGATATTAAGAAATTAATTTATATGTAATCAGCTCTTTAAAAAATATAAATAGCACTGTCATTCATAAAGGACCTACTAACTTCTCAAGGACCCAGATTTAGTAAATGGCAGTGTAGAGATAAAACCTTACGTTCACCTGACTACAAAAACAAATACACTTTTCCCTGCCTTCACGCAGTGCTCCCCAACCAGCCACGAGCAAAGCTCACCTGAGCGCCACCTCCTGCACCCAGTCCCCCACAAAACCTGTCCGCGATGACAAAAAGGTTGGAACTGTTGTGTGTAGCCTCTTGTTTACCAAGGAGAATACTTAAAGAACAGAAGGAAAAATTCTGTGCTGGGAAGGCTCGTATATTCTCCCCTCAGATTATAAGGAAGCATTATATTGTAAATGAATATACAGTATCAGAACATTGGCCAACAAACAGATTGGTTCAGGGAGTGCTACAGGGTATATTTGCCCTATTCCTGTACAGGGTTGGAAAGTTTCATACACATCTACACATATATGAATTGCATACACATTTTTAGCTTTTTAGTTATTCTGTTTACCCTTGTAGTAACCTTGCAAAGGAAGTATCGATAATCTTAGTGTTCCCATTTCAAGGCAAGGTAATTAAGAAATGTCAAGATTAAATGATTTATCCAATGTCACACAGTGTGTTAGTACTGCTGAGAAGACTATTCATATGCCCTGCCCACACTATAGTAAGAAGTTCATTATTCAGAATTTTCGAGATGTTTATTATTATTATTAAGGGAAAAATTAAGCTCAATTAAATTTATAAATAATTAAGAGGACTTATTGTTACTAGTGAGTTAATTTAAATTTAAATTTTATAGACCATGTTAACTCTTTCTAAGTAAGATTCCCAAATCTGAGACTACCCCTGTCAGACTCGTCATTTATAGCAGTGGGCAGACTTCTCCCTTACGCTAATACGTGAAAAAGACATCAGGAGAGAGTGGAGCTGTACCTGCTGTTACAGGACCCCACCAGTGTTGTTCTGGAACAGCTGCGGGGTTTGATTGCCCACTGCCTAGAAGCATAACTCCCAATGCAAGAGTTTGGTGAAAAATGAAAAGGGTTGTTTATTTAAAGGTTATATAGATTTAGAATCATGGCAGATTTCTGCCATTAAGGCTTGCTCCCTTTAAACCTGCCTCAAAACACATAGTCCTGCCTCCCTTTTCAAACCAGGCCAGTTTCAGAACATGCCACTCAGAGGTACCAGCTGTCAGAAAAGCAGAAGTCTGCAGCTCAGCATTCCCAGTCACAGTTCAGCTCCAAGCAGGTCTCATGAATCCAGTTGCCTGGACAGGTCACCCGCCGCACCGCCAGCTCTGGTGACTTACTAAACTTCTGACTCTCAGACCTCTTCTCTCACCCCAGACCTTGTGGCTACCTATTCTTTTTTAGTCTGCCCTCATTTAAATGTTAGGCCTGGAATTTCCTGGGTGACCTCATATCTGGTCCTTCCTATGGTGTGTTAGTGTCCATCATTTTGCCAGTCCCCCAGTGTCTTTTACCCTCTTTTGGCTGCCATCTTTAGTCTGGACAAGAGTCCCCAGCAACACATGGCATCCAGGGTGGGCATCTGCCCCTGGTCTCCTGTGTGGGTGTTGTATGATGCTCCCTATCCCCGGTTTTGTCAGAGTCACTGAATTCTCTCAGAGTCATACATAAAATTCTCCCTGGGGGCAGCCCTCTTCCCTTCAGGAAGGCACCGCTAATGACTTGCCATTGTTATACAATGTATCTTAAGCACGGTATCATCCTTCTTCCCTTCCTCTCATCAAAGATTGACAGGGAGGTTCCCCTATTTTCAGAGGACCCATGCTCTGCACCCCGTTATACTATTCAGTGTTGTTACAAAGTTTTTAGCGGTTACCGAGAATGACCTCTCTTAGTATTGTTGCAGTCTCTTTAAAAATCTAATAAAGTACACGGTCCCTGTCCTCATAAAATAAAATAAAACAAAGCAAAAGTAAAAATGTCCTGGAAACAAACAGTTGAGGCAGGTATAAATGGGACAGTGTATACACTGTAGATTAAGAAACTCTTGTCTGAGAATATGGGATTAAATCCATGTACCAGCTTTGGAGCATACTAAGAACTGAAAGACTAGGAGATGACAGAGTGCTACAGATGAATTCACAATGAGTCAGAAGGAAAAGGAGACCAATGGCAAAGATGTAGGAGAACCTGGGCCAGAAATATGATATTCCTCCAGGAGCACGACTTGACTACTAATCTATATCACTCCCTTGGCCCCCCCATCTTTTTTCTGGAAGCTATATGTGGGCTATTTTATTTATTTGAATATCTAAAATGAACACTCAAGGGAAAAGTAAGAAAAATAAATAACAAAATATAGAAATAAATGAAGAAATCTTTAAAATAATGTATTTTGTTGTGCATAATGCACACTTTTCGCCCAAATTTTTAAGGGGAAAATAAGGCTGCACATCATATGTGGGTATAATGATTACATACCATGGCTATAATAGTCCATGTATAATGCACATAAAAGCATGGGTACGCATTATACATGGGAGTGCATTATACATAGCAAAATACAGTACTTTAGATCTCTCCAAAATGAACAAAGAAAAATGTCTACAGAGATTTCTAAACTATAAAGAGAAGGATATTTTATTATAGTTAATAAAATTATAACTAGAATTACATAAAGACATGTAGGTGTATGCGTTTTTGTGAAAATGAGCATATCTGTTCACACACAATATTATGTGTGAGTGTATAATATATTATTTCTCTATCTTTCTAGCACTTAACATAATTTTTTTGACAATCTCATTGCTAGCAGATTCAAGTACAGTTTCTCAAGGGAAATGGTGAAAAAATAAAACTTTTTTGTAGAATGATAAAATAGGACAGATGTTCTGTGAGCAGATAGATGTGTACCATTTCCAAATAAACTCTGAGGCAGGAAAACATGGAGATGAAAAACGAAACAAAACAAGTTCCCTTAAAAGGTCATGGAAGTATGGAAATATGCCTGACTCGGAGAATGTATTTTTATATAATTACTATAAATCTGCCTAAATTATTACTTACTAATTAAATTGGAGCTATACAATAAAAGGCTAATCATTTAAAAATTTTGCCATAGTGTCTCAGTAACATGAATAAAGTAACCCAATGTGAGATAAAGAACAGGCTGCCTAGCAACCATTTTAACTAGTTCCCCTGAGGTTTTCAAGAAAAAAAAAATGGATATTTGGAGAGGGAGTATTTGTTTTTGTTTTTATTCTTATTTCAAAGTTTCAGGATCATTCTTAACTAGTCCCTCTAGTCATTTTTCTTCTTATCATTGTGTGAAAGAAATAATTTGTTGAAAAGGAAGGAAGAAAGGAAAGAAGGAAGGAACAAGGGAAAGGAGGGAGGGAGGAAGGAAGGAAGGGAAGAAGGAAGGAGGAAGATTCAACATAGGCTATTTTATTTATTTGTTCAAGAATTCAAATAAAATAGTGTAAATTAAAGTCAAGTGCTTATGTTTATCACATACAGGCATATATACCTTCCTGTGAAATAATCACAAATCAAATTCAAAGTAGTGACATTGGTTTGATAAACTACAAGTTCACTGAAATAGGCAACAGGAAACAATATATGTTGTTGGTATTTCTTGACCCGGGATTCAAGGGCAACTTTGAAACTCTGTCTACTTCATGAAACCATTGATCACCAGGAAGATGTTCTCATGAAGAAAATGTGGTCAATTAGGTCATTCTCCCCATTTCAGACTTTTTGGTTAAATAAAAGCACACTTATGAAACATTGACCAAGTATTTTTCAATAATGTCCTATCATGTAGGTCCCTGACATGGGAGAAAAGAGATAGTGTTTGATGGTGATTGCAGAACAGTAGCTTTAAGTATTTCCTTGGAGAGAGAAAAAAAAGTAGATTTCACTATATATCCGTCATATAATCTCCATGAGTTTGGAGAGGAGAACAAAGGATGCATTTCAGGGTAAATTCCAGGGGTAGATTGGCATATGCCTCCGAGTGGCATATTCTGAAACTGGCCGATGTGTTAATGAGGCTAAAGGAAGCCCAAATGATGATATAAAAAGGTTAAATGCTCAAGGAAAGCAGAAGAGATGGTGAATCTGGGGTATGCTGAGTAAGTTATATACACGAGACGCTTCCAACAAAATTTCATGCCTTCTTACATTATGTAATGGTTTTTATAGCTTTTAACTCCATTTTAAGACTCACCAATTGGGTTTAGTAAACAAGATGTAGGAAATCAATAAAAAGGTGTTTCAAAATAAATTTTTTATGACCACTGTGAGTGACATAGAAACAATGTTTCTTCTAGATCTTATTCTGACCCCTGAGTTCATTTGCAGGTCCATTATCGACACAATATGAAACAGAATTTATTTGCTGTCTAGCACTTCCGTGAAGTGTGAAGGAGAAAGTGGTTGCATTGCTTTGAATTACCTAAGAATTTGCCGATGCACAATGCAAGGCTGAATTTCCTGCTTTACTCTGACCTCAGTGATGAATTTAAATACCAGGACTAGGTTTTAACTATGCAGAAGCATAAGACATTGCAAGTGAGGAGAAAAAACGACACCCCAAATATTCCGCTTTGACAAAGAGATTATTGTGAATTAAAATTACTTAAGAAGCAGTTAGTGTAAGAAAGACACTCTGACCCTTTTTTGTTCCCCCAGAAAGCAGGAAACAAATCTACAATACACAGAGGATAAAAGGCATCCTTATAGCCAGTGATTGGGAATTAGGGGCCAAAAATGCTATATAAACGAATTTGGTATCCTACGGCCAAACCCTTCTGTTTTGTCAATTTTTTACAAATTTATTGTTTCTTTCTCTGAAGGATGTAAAAGCTGCCTGTTTTGCTCACTTTAGGGAATTTCATATTTTTATGGGCTTCCATACATACAAAATTAATTTTTTTCTTGTAATCTGACTAATGTCAATTTAATTGTTATATCAGCCAAAGATCCTAGAAGGGAGAAAGAGAAAGGTTTTCCATTCCTATGACATAGATGAAACTGTTTAGATTATACATGAAAACTTATGTTTAGATTATACACATGTTTAGATTATAATGAAAACTTATTTTGACATATCACTCTATGTATTTCAGCATCTTATGATCTACTAGGATATTATCAAAACTAAATGCTCTGTGAGGTAGGGAGGCTTTTTTCATTTTTTATATTTTTTATAATCTAGTTCTTCATGTTTTCTAAAAGTAAATAATGCATGAGGAAAACATGCAGTATCTCGACTAGCATTTTCTTTGAATATTAAATATTACTTTTGAAAATGTTTGATCTATGCATAGTAGTGCACAGTAATTTTCCTGTTGGAAATAAAGCCTGATATTTATCCATTTCCCTTTGATATCCTAGCATACTAATGCTATGCAGAGTGGTTGACCATTGAATTTCTCCCCAAAGTTATGCAACTGACAATTTCATGAAAAATCACAGATACAAGTATTCTTTGAAGGACTGATATGCATGTTTAGTACAAGACTGGTTGTTTTCAGTTCCTTTGGTTTATTTATTGACGTGGTTTTCACAACTATAGATATGGTAGATTTTATTTTTTCACAAATGCCATGATAACCCTAAATGAAGTCCACTAATGTATAAATGACATAATTCCATGGGTCATACCAGAGACTGCTTTATTTAAATTGTACACCTTCCAAAGGACAGCTTAAGTTGCTCCCACCTGAGGTGGGAGATTTATTTCAAAGACCCTATTGCTTTATTCATCCGGGTTTCCTGTAAAGATTGAGAAAAACATAATCTACACGGCTGAGGATATTATGAGGAGGAAAACATTACAACTGTTTACAAGTAAGGTAAATTAGGTGCAATGACAGACACTGTTGAAGCCAGACATGAGTTGTATTTTAAGAATGCTCCAAATCATTCATAATACTAAATACAGCCTTCTCTTTTCTTTCTTCTTTAGGGTGATGGTCTTCTGGAATGTTCTCACCTCTGTGGCATCTTCCATTATTTCACAGCAGTTTCATAGACAGCACAGAAAGAGTATTAAGAGGGTAGTAGTGAAATACATGCAGAGTAGAGCCAAACTACAAAACTTGCCAGCCATCTGACCTGGAAAAAGTTGTTCGATTTTTCTGTGCCATAGTTTCTTCATCTCTGAATGAAGATTATAATAGTGCCTGACTCTAGAACTTCTGAGTAGTAAGTAAATATATATCAAGAACCAACAGTGCCTTTAATGAAACATTATATAGATATGATATACAATTATTGTAAACAATATATATGTTAATAAAGTACTTTGTCAGTTTTATAATTTATTCCTTTTGGTTTTCCCCAAAAGACATTTTAGAACAGTTATAGGTTCATAGTAGAATTGAGAGGACAGTATGAAGATTTACCATAACCCTGAAGTTCACATAGGCACGGCCACACCCTTTATCAACACCCCTTACCCGAGTGATGGTCCATTGGTTTGAGTGGATGAACCCACACTGTCACATCATCAGCACTCAAAATCTACAGTTACCATTAGGGCTCACTCTTGGTGTTGTACATTCTATGGTTTGTACTAATGTACAATGACGCATATTTGCCATTGTGGTATTGAAGGGTGCTGCTTTGGCATAAGTATCATTTTAATTTAAACACATTTGAAAACCAGGAAATGTTAAGACAAAACATTCTAGTCTCCCCTTTCTTCCTGAAAACAAGGGATACAAATTTCCATGTGAAAGATAGCTTCCCTTTATTCACTACGAGAAAAGAAACATTCTTCAATGGGAGTCAAAGTCAAGAGAATTCTGTACAAACATGCCATGTTAAAACAGTTCTTGTCTTCCTGTTGTCTCCCGGTATAGTTTAGTTACTGTTCCTCAATTGCCTTTCTTTGTTGAGCCCAATATAAAAGCACGAGGGTTGTGCCATTTCTTTGGATGTTCCTTCCCTGTGGGGACTCCCATGCCACATGAAGCTTATATAAATTTGTATGATTTTCTTCTGTTAATCTGTTTCATGTCAATTTAATTTCCAGGCGTAAACTCTAAGAGTGTGAAAATAAAATTGTGTCTTTCCTACAGTATCATACAGAGTAATTTCACTGCCCTAAAAATCCTCTGCGCCCTGCCAATTCATCCCTTTCTCTCCTTAACTCTTGGCAACCACTGATATTTTTGCTGTCTCCATAGTTTTGCCTTTTTAAGAATGTCATATAGTTGTTGTATGTTCTTTTGAAAGAAAATAATAGATTCTGTTCTCTAACATTCCCCCCAAATAGTAAATATCATTAAAATACTTTTCTAACTAAGACAGTTGATTTAGATGCAATTAGCAGAGAGATTTGAAAGAAAATAAAAATATTACAAAATTGGTAAACTGTTAGGCTTATGTTTGTGTAAGACAAGCTTGCTAAATTACTGCACAGAATATCTTTTTTCAGTGTCTACAAAGTCCAGAGGGAGCAAAGTCAAAAAATTAATTATGTTTTAAGCCTCAGTGGGGTTTGCTGGCTGTCTCCATTGCATATGTATAATTTTAACATCCTAAATACTCTGCAAAGTGGATATTGCTATTATCCTCCTTTTACAGATGAAGAAGTAGACAGTCACAGGATATAAGTAGTTTGCAGAGAATCACATAGAAACTAAAGGCACAACAGTAAATCCAACCCAAACATGTTTGTTTCTAATTTGATATTATATTATCTTAATTATGCAATTTATCCTCATCTCTTATGTCCGCTTGATCACGAATTCCTATATATGCTAAGTTTTAAATAAGGCATTTCTCTGACACACAAGAAACACATAAAAATGTGTCCATCTTTACTCTTCCTCTAAAAAGTGCCTCATTCTTCTATTACCCTTTACAAAGAAACACCTCCAAAGAGTTGCTTTTTCTACTGCCTCATGTTCTATTCTTTCTTTTATTTGGGAAGATCAAATATTTTTAATAACAGGTTTATCACAATATAATTGAGATATTGGACACTGCACACAAAGTGTGCAACTTGATAAGCTTTGTCCAACGTATGCCCCTGTCAAACCACCACTCCCAGTATGATGAACAAATCTTACCCACAAAACCATTCTTGAAGCTCCTCGTTATCCTTCCCTCCACTCATTATGGGTTGTGTATGTCTACTTCTTTGCATTTCCAGTAATTTTTTTAGGGAATGAATGATATGTGGGAATTTTGCCTTATTCGGTCCTGGATATTTTTGTATTTCAGTATGTATTTTTGAGCTTCTTTTTGGGGTGTATTTAAGTTACATGGATCTTGCTTTAAAGCTTTGTGATATAATAACATAGCAGTAGTGAGTTTAGGGCTAATTTTACTCCACTGGTCAGGCAAAAATCTTCTGAGTAGTCTATTTGATGTCCCAAGAATTATGTGTTTTTCTATTTTGCCTGGTGAAAACAGCACTGTTCCTGTCCCTCTATGAGTCTAAAGACTTTTCCTTCTTATCTTTTTAGGTTGTTTTTTCTTCGGACTCAAGTAGAGTCCCCACATGCACTGAGCAGTATGCAGTTGAATGTACATGGGGACTGTCAAAGGTACATTTTCAATCTTCCTCTCACTTGTTCTCCCAGCATAATTTCATGTTGTTCTCTCTTGCTTGAAACATTTTCTTAGGGAGCTTCCAGAACACCACACTTTCTTAATTATTTCTTCTCCCTTACTGACTCTGTTATTTTCTAGGTTTGACAAAAGAAAGTACCACGAACTGGGTGACTTAGAAAAACAGAAATTTATTGTCTCACACTTCTGGAAACAAGAAGTCCAAAATCCAAGTATTAACACTGTTGTGCTTCTCTCTGAAACCCAGAGGGGAGACTACTTCCTCACTTCCGGTGTTTTGCCAGCTGTCCTTGGCAACAGCCCTCTGATCTCTGCCTCCATCATCACGTGGCATTCTCCCCTCATGTGTCTACATCTTCATATGGCATTCTCTTCTCTGTGTGTCTATCTTCACTTCCTGTAAGGACAGCAGTCCTATTTAATGCCCACTCTAACGACCTCATCTGAGATTGATTACATCTTCAAAGACCCTTTTTCCAAGTAAATCGTATTCGCAGGTAGGGAGGCCTCGAGCTTCAACCTACCTTTTGGGAAGACAGAATTCAACTTACAACACTGACCATTTTGTCATATCTTTTTCCCAAATTCTAAAAGTTGGAGTGTTCTCATTCAGTCTTCAGATCTCTTCTTTTGCATACTTATTTGCTAATAATCTCATTTAGTTCCAAATCCTTAAATACCCGATCATCATTAACAATTACAAAAGGTATATCTCTGGTGCCAATTTAAATTTAAGACTCATATAACCAATTGTACATCAATCAGTGTTTCTAACTAAAGACGTCCAAAACAAAATACTTCATTCTCATTCTTTCTCTCCACCACCAGCAAACTTGCACTTTCTTTGGTCTTTTGTATCTTACTATTTCCCTGATGCTCACATTAAAAAATTGGAATCATTCTTAATTTTAGTTAATGAATATTTCTGATACTCAACTAATTAGCACTCCCTCTTAATCATCTAGTCACCATTATTTTTGTTTGTTTGTTTTTTAATTTGACCTCAGTTTTTGCAGTAGTTTTCTAGCTGGTCTTGTTTTCTTTCGGATTTAGTATCATTCATCATCCACAAAGTATCCACAGTGATCATTATATGTTTAAAACCTTCATTGTCTTCCCATCACACTTAGAATGAAATCCACATTTTAAAACTATGAACTATATTATGTGTGTAATCTGGCACAATTATATTCTTGAATCTCATTTCTTTTGATTCTATCCCTTGCTTTCTCCACTAGCTTTAGTTTCTCTTTAAATAAGTCAAGCAGATTTCTACCTCAAGATCTTTGCACTTGACCCTTCCTGACTGACAGTTTCCTCAACTTGCCTTCAAATTTCTTCTCAAATACAGGGTCCAGCAGAAGTAAGCCTTCCTTGAATGTGGTTGGTAAGATGCGTGTATGTCTTGCATGAGCTGGACAGCAATTTGAACACTCTGCCTAAAATGTCATATGGTGTGTTTGAATGTCACATTGTTATGATACAGAATTACATGCTTAAGATTTTGCAATAAAAATTTTTGTAATTAAAAAGGGTATTATTTGTGTTGGGTCCTGTATATATTTAAATCTCTGTCCCCAAATCATGTCTACTAGGAGAAATTTTCTAATCACTGTGACTAAAATAACACTCCCAGGTTTTCTCCATCTTTTCTCCCTGCTTTTCTTTTGTTCATAATTCTAATCCTATACTGACATTACGTTTGAAATATATTATTGTATATTGTGTTTTCCTCCTACACTAGATTGTATTATGTAAAAAAATGCAAGAGATGTTCAAAATATCTTTGAAAACTGAATAATTTTTATTTATTGATATATACTCAGTATCTAATCGCAGTACCTAGTACAAAGTAGATTTTGATAGTATTTGTTCAATGAATGTAGACTTTTAAATATAAATATAATAAACAAAAAAATTAAAAACAAAATGTAATTTGGATTTTAAAAGTGTTCTATTGCTTCCAAATGAATCTTAATCAAGTAAACATTAACAGCTCCTTGAGGAGGTAGAAGTAAGGTAAAAGCTATCATTTAGAATATCACTTCCTTTCTGAGTGGCTTTGTGTTTTTTCTGATTATAATATCAGGCAAAAAGATGATAAGATGATTACTTCCTTTCTGAGTGGCTTTGTGTTTTTCCTGATTGTAATAGCAGGCAAAAAGATGATAAGATGGCACCAATGCTAATACTGGAAAGGGAAGCTCCTGCTCTTCAAGAACTTTCCAATGTTATCAAACAATGATTTCAATTAGTGGTGTAGGTCTTACAA
>PVKM010008336.1:0-39218 GCA_004027735.1 Carollia perspicillata
GATCTGACCCCTACTTGCCCCTCCTGGCTTATCTTTATTAGTGGTTTCCACACACCTTTCCCTCTTATATATAATGCAGTTCCTTCTCTGGTTGAACTTGAAGTGGACCTGCTTCTGGAAACAATCTTGTAATTTTGTGTAGCTGCTAAGGCTGATGAGCAGCTGACCTCTGCCATCTTGGGTATTGTACATGAACATTCCTGGTCCAGCAGAAAAGCAGGGTTCTGGCATCCAGTCTGCATTATGATTTGGGCAAGCCACTCTCTGACTCAGTTAGGGCACTGATTACAAGTCAGGAAATATATTTCCAACTTGTTTAAGCAAAATATAGGAATTTACTAGAAGCATACAGAGCATCTAATAAATCCCAGGGTGTAATCAAATGAACCCAGGCCCACAGTGGACTAGGCTGAGAACCAGGGTGGAGGGGGAGGTCAACTCCATCCTTCTCCCCAGACCAGGGGTCCATGCTTTAGAACACATGCCAACTCTCCATAGGCAATGCCCACTGACTGGCTCAGAGCAGTGGACATGTCTCAGCTCTGGTCCAGACTCTTCAGACCCATCACCTCAACAGCTATGCTGGGATCAAGGATCCAATCAGGTAGGTTAGGAAGGTGGGGTCGAACAATGTTACTCTGTCTGCCAAGGTGGAAGGTGGGACAGTCAGAAGGGGCACTGAGGCCCCACCAGAAATCCTGAGGTGCTTCTCTGGCTTCAGCTTTGTCATCTTTAAAAGCTTTCTGAGCACCTCGGTTTCCCCCAGCTCCTTCCTGTGGAGAGCTTGGGCTCACTGCCACAGTAGATGCCGTAGTGCTCTTGAAACGTAAACCACATGTAGTCTGGACTCTGAGGATTGGGGATTAAGCAGAAAAACCTCTTGTGCTGTTTCTGCAAAGAAGCTACAAATCCCCTAAGTGCCAGTGAAGGGGAAGCTTTGACTTGGGGAAGATCAGAGAAATCAAACACTCCTTCTGCTCTCACATCCTAGGATGGGATTTCTGGTTGCCAACAGTGAATTGAATGTCTCTTTGCAAAGCCCAAAGCCCACATTAGCACAAAAGATAGATCGAAACAGTGGGGGCTGGGCATTGCTGAGGGTGCAGCAAAATTAGCACCTGTGTCCCTGTCCAAGGGGGGCTAGCACTGCCTATCAGCACCAGGGGGAGTGTCTGAACTGGCCCTTTGCCCATCTCTGCTCTCACCCGTCATGCTGCTGCTCCCTGAGCAGATGAGCCCTGTGTACTTCTGCCTTTTCTCCTACACCAGCACCTGGCTGGAGAGTGGTGGGGGGCAAGTCCTTCCTCTCTGTGTAGTGAATTCTATCCACTCTGTATGCTTAGCTTATAATGCACCTCTTCTGTGAGCCCATTAAAAAAAGGATTTTCATGAGATATGATTTACATATTGTAAAATTCACTCTTATTAAATGTGTAATTCAATGGTTTTTAGCCGATTTACAGAGTTGTGCAGTCATCACCATCACAAGGTTCTGAACATTTCCTTCTTCCCCAAAGATCTTTCCTACCCTTCTGTATTCAATCCCATTCCCACCCGAACCCCAGGCAAACACTGCTCTCTGCCTCCATGGATTTGCCTCCCTGTGAACTCTATACCCATGCACGCACACACTCACCCAGCCCAGCAGAGCAGTTGTGTCCTTTGGGCTCAAATAGCCTTTTTATGTACTTGTAAAATGATCTAGTAACTGCAGGTTTGTATACAGTTGTCCCCCCTTATCTGGGGTTTTGCTTTCTATGGTTGCAGTTACCCACGGTCAACCACAATGTGAAAATATTAAATGGAAATTCCAGAAATAAATAATTCATAAGTTTTAAATTGTGGGCCATTCTGGGTAGTGTGATGAAAGCTCACACCATCGTGCCCCATCCCACGCAGGCTGTGAGTCACCCCTTTGTTCTCACATCCACACTGCAGACGCTCCCCACCCACGAGCCGTCTCAGGTGTCAGATCCGCTGTCGAGGTATCACAGTGTTTGTGTTCCACTCACCCTTGTTTTATGTAATGCCATGTTCATGTAACTCTTATTACAGTATAATGATTATTTTATGTTATCATTAGTTATTAATCTCGTACTGTGCCTAAGCTATAAATTAAATGTAATCACAGGTACATATGTACAGTGATCCCTCACCTATTGTGGATGTTCCAGAGACCCCCCGATAGGTGAAAATCCTCGAAGTAGCAGCGTTATATTTATTTTATTTTATATATATATATATATATATATATATATATATATATATATATATATATATATTAAGGCTTTATAAACCCTTCCCACACTCCTATAAACCTTTCCCACTCTCTTATTAACCATTCCCACACTCCTATAAATACTTCATATGCTCTTAAACACTTTCTACACTCTTAAACTTATGTAATTTTAACAACATATAAAATTCTATATGGGTGCTCACCAGTGAAGTATACAGTCATCCCTTGCTATATCACGGTTCACTTATTGTGGCTTCACTGTATCGTGGGCTTTTACCTCCAATACAGTGAAGCCACAATAAGTGAACCACAATATAGCGAGGGACAACTGTATAGTAAAAAACATAGCATATACTGGGCTCAGTACTATCTGTGATTTCAGGCATCTATTGGAGGTCTTGGAACATATGCCCTGTAGGTAAGGGGGGGTTATTACATGTTTCCTCAACTAGAGTTTAAATACCAAGACCACTATCATACTCTGAGGGCTTGGCAGAACCTGCACTTGGCAGATGGACCGAAACAGTCTGTGTGTAACTGAGCGCAGGCATGTACTACCAGTAAGTTTGTCACTCCATCAGGGAAAAGCGTTCATGCTGTTTGTCTTTATGAGTAGGAGCACTAGCATTTACTGAGCATCTACTATGTGCTGGATGATGAACTAAATGTTTATATTAGTGTTGAAACCTCTCAGTCCTTATATAACCTTTACTTCAGTTGAGATACTTACCATTTGTATTGGCATTTGCATATGTGGAGACTGAAACTAAGAGAGCTAAGAACTTCTAGATTGCAAAGGGACAAAGCCAGAACTCAAACCTGGTTCTGTTTAGATAGAAATCCCAGCCACTGATGGCAGTTCTACAGAACCATACTTAGGCAAAGGTCTTCTGGGATCTCAGATTTGTGATTTGGTCAGTAAGTGCCCCCTGCTGCATTCACTTTGGGGTTCCTCTGAGAGGAGTAGGGCCATTCACAATGCTTTAAGGTCTTTGACTAACTTAGTGTGAAGCCATTTGATTTTCCTGATCAGCTAAGTCAACTACATGCTTTCCTTCACCATTCATCTCTTGCCAGCAATGGCCAGTGGAATATGAGATAATAATAACAAACTTAGCATTTGTAAAGCATTTTAGGGAGAAAGAAAACTGTCTGAGAGTTTACTGGAAAAATAGAACTGGATTCTTTTGAATTTTGAAGGATTCATGTTCCACAGTTTGGAAATATTGGAAGCAAAGAGAAGGCAAGATGTGGGATGGGTTTGTGACATTTCACCTCCCATGGTCACTGTCACTGTCAGAATTGAGGAATGCTTATAAGGCTGGCAATGTCAGTGACAACCCACATTCTCTGCTGTGCCCTCTTCAGGGATTAAAGGACACTAAACCTGGAAAACTCTACCAATTTCTTAGGTCACAGTCAACAAACAAAAAGGCCTACACACTGGAAGGTGATAAATAAAAAGGAAGTGAATCTAACATGAGACAATAGGGAGTGGTAAGGACTATGGCAAAAGGAAAAGAATAGCTCCTATCTTTAGGGAGAAGCTGCTACTCAGACCCAGCTCCCGGTTTTCATAATTTTTCTGTTTCCACAATTTTTCTGATTTTTTCAAAAGCTAGAAATCTGGATATTCATTGAAAGTTAACCAATTCTATTATATGAGACCTGTCCAGAAAAAGTCTGGCTATTGTTGATATAACAAGAACAGTGTGAGTGACATCTGTGTAACCTGGCAGCCAAGGAGAATGGACTGGAATGAGCATTTATGAACAACGATTACTTCACTGTACTAGTCAGTGAGGGCAGTAGATGCCATTGAGTGAGCATAGGCAGTGGTTGATTTTGGCCTGCACTTCCCAGGTGGCCCCAGAGCTGCTGGACAGCTTTAAACCATGCTGAAGCACCACACAACCACTTCCACAAGCAACACACTTAAGGAGCAGACTCATCAGGCATCGCAGTCCATCTGAAGCAAGTCCTGATCTGTATGTAGGGTTGACCCCTGTGCACCAGCCCCTTCCCTATGGTCATGGCTGGTCCTTACAGCCAATTGGCCTGTGGGTAAACCCCTCACATGCCAAAAGCAATCAAAGCTCAACTACAACAGGAGGGTGCACACAGTACACCTGGAGAGTCCAACTGGGGTGACTGGAAAGGCTGTGCCACTAGGCCCTACAGGACACCTACTATATTAAACCTCTCTACCAGGACTGGGAGACTCTGCAGCTCTACCTAATACATAGAAACAAATACAGGGAGATAGCCAAAATGAGAAGACAAAGAAACATGTCTCCAATGAATGTACAAACCAAAATCAATCTAGCATATGCTTTTGTTCAAAACACTGGTTATACTTGTAAGGATACTCAATGATCTCAGTGAGAACTTCAGCAATGGGACAGGAAACATAAAAGTAAATATAGAAAACAAAAAATAACCCATCAGGAATGAAGAAAACAATAACTAGAACAAAGTATATCTTACAGGGAATCAACAGTGCAGTAGATGAAGCAGAGGATCAAATCAGTGATTTGGGAGACGGAAGACACCCAGTCAGAACAGCAAAAAGGAAAAAAGAATCCAAAAACATGAGGGTAGTTTAAGGAGTCTTTGGGACTATTTCAAGTGTACAAACATTTACATCATGGGGGTGCTGGAAGGAGAAGATAGAGAGCAAGAAATTGAAAACCTATTTTAAAAAATCATGACAGAAAACTTCCCTAACCTGATCAAGGAAATAGGCATATAACTCCAGGAAGTGCAGAGATCTCAGACAAGATGAACCTATAGGGGTACACACCAGGACACATAATTAAAGTGTCAGCACTGACCAGCATGGCTCAGCTGCTTGAACATTGTCCTGCCAAGCAAAGGTTTGCTGATTTGATTTCTCATCAGGGCACATGCCTTGTCTTCAGGTCCAGTCTCCAGTTGGGGCACACGTGAGAGGCAACCAGCTGATGTTTCTCTCTCCCTCCTTCCTTTCTCCTCTCTCTAAAAATCAATAAATATTTTTTTAAAAATATCAAAGGTTATAGACAAAGAGAGAATCTTATTTTTCAAAGATTTTATTTATTGATTTTTACAGAGGGGAAGAGAAGGAGAAAGAGAGAGAGAGAAACATCACTGTGTGGTTACCTGTCACGTGGCACACACTGGGGACCTGGCCTACAACCCAAGCGTGTGCCCTGACTGGGAATCAAACCAGCAACCCTTTGGTTTGAAGCCTGTGCTCAATCCACTGAGCTACACTAGCCAGGATGCAAAGAGAAAAATCTTAAAAGCAGCAAGAGAAAAGCAGTCAGTTACCTACAAGGGAGCTTCCATAAGACTATCAGCTGATTTCTCAACAGAAATTTTGCAGGCCAGAAGGAAATGGCAAGATATATTCAAAGTAATGAAAAGCAAGAACCTACAACCAAGATTACTCTATCCAGCAAAGCTATCATTCAGAATTAAGGACATATAAAGAGCTTCCCAGACAAGAAAAAGCTAAAGGAGTTCATCACCACCAAACCAGTAGTATAAGAAATGTTAAAGGGTCTTCTTTAAGACAAAGGAAAAAATGAAAATATGAATAATAAAATGGCTATAAATACATTTCAACAATTACTTTAAATGCAAATGGATTAAATGCTTTGATTCAAATACACATGGTAGCTGAATGATTAATACAAAACCCTTACTTACACTTTCTACAATAGATTCACTTCAGATTAAAGACACACAGAGACAGAAAGTAAAGGGATGGAAAAATAAATTTTATGAAAATGGAAGCAAACAAAAAGGCTGGAGTAGCAATACTTACACCAGACAAAATAGACTTTAAAACAAAGGCTATTGCAAGAGACAAAGAAGAATCCAGCAATTTTACTTCTTGGTATTGGTCAGAGAAACACAAAACACTAATTTAAAAGGGCATTTGCACCCCTAAGTTTACTGTTTCATTGTTTACTACAGCCAAGATATGGAAGCATCCTAAGTGTTCATCAAGAGATGAATGGATAAAGAAATGGTACATATATACAATGGAATATGACTCAATTATAAAGTTAATGGCATCTTGACATCTGTAACAACATGGATGGACCTAGAGCGTATTGTGCTGAGTGAAATAAGTCAAACAGAGGAAGACAAATACTACATGATTTCACTTATATGTAAAATCAAAAAACAAAATAAAGAAGCAGAACAGAAAACAGATTCATAGATAAAGAGAACATTTTGATGGTTAACAAAGGGGAGGGGGGTCAGGGGACTGGGTGAAAAAGGTAAAGTGATTAAGAAGTACAAATTGGTAGTTGCCAAATAGTTATGGAGATGTAAGTTAAGGTATTGGGAAACAATATAATCACTGATATTGTAATAACTATTTATGGTTTCAGATGGGTAATAGATTTATCAGAGATGTCATTTTGTAAGTTACATAAATGTCTAATCACTGGGTTGTGTACCTGATATCAATATAATATTCCATGTCAACTGTAATTGAGAAGTAAAATATTATTAAAAAAAGAAAATACAACTCTTTGTCCTGCTTAGTCAGTTAGAAACCTGTGGAGCAAAGGGATCATAGCTGTTGCTCAGTTCCAATCCACGGGACACCAGTTTGCAGCCTCAAGTCTCCATCCAGTGGGAGCACTGGGCATTAAGTTGCCTTTTCCCTGCCATATCCTTCAGGGCCCCTGAGTGTCTTCAGGGCTGTTTCCCGCTCTCCACATGGGGTGTCCGTGTCCCATTACAGTTTCCCCTGCACACTGAGATGCTGGCTGCATGACAGCTGCTCCTGTGCACTTTGCAGGTTGGGAGGGCTGTTCCCGTGCCAGTATCCAGAGCTCAGCCTGTCTCTTGAAAACTTTTGGAGCAACCCCATTTCCCACCTCATACCAACTTAGTCAAGGAATTTCATTCTTACACTTGAGAAAGGGCCACACATACTTAATTTTGTGTGTGTGTGTGGGGGGCAGGTGTGTATATTTTAATTTTCAGTTTATTATTTTTTAATTTTTCAAATTACAGTTGATATTCATTATTAGGGGGATCATTTGGGCAGGTATATAATTGTCTGATCAATATGTTGTACACCTGAAACTAATATAAAATAACATTTAATGTCATACACTTAATTTGGTGTTTGTTTAACAGGCATCAAAGGACCTGATTTTCAGCTGAAAGAGATTGGTCATACCAAAGGTGATACAAAACAAGCAAAAATCACAAATAAAACAACAATGGAAAGAGCCTGTATTATAATGTAGATGCAGAAATCTAAATAGGAGATTTTCAAATATAACAACCACAGCGCCAAACCATACACCACCTTCCAAAGGATTCATGTGGCTTCCTCTGCTGTGTGACCTTAAAAAATACCCTCTTCTATACCTGGTCCTCAGTTCCCCTTGTGTAAAATGAAGTTAATCTCTCAAAAGTCCTGGAAGATTAAATGTCACCCAGGGAAGAAAAAAAGGCTTTGTAAAATGCAAAGTTGGTGGTAGAATAAGTTATTTCTTCTTTGTATTGCCCGCCCCCCACCCCGCCCAATCCAGCTGCATTTTTTCCTACCAGTGGTGAATGCCTTGCTCCCTCTGGTCCCCATCCTACAGAAAATGGTTAATGCATGTCCTGATCTCCCCCAGCCTGTGGCTTTAACACACTCAGGTAATATGTTTTTATGTCCTTGCAGGAACAAAGCTTAAAAATAGATAAAGTTGGGGGCACAAACGAGAACCATTAGATGTATTGACCCACTCATGAGTTTATCTTGGTGAAATTCAAATTTGCTCTTTACTCCCAAAAGCAAAAGCACCTTCGATGGGCAGTTACAGAGACATTACTAGGGCCATTTGACAATAAAATCTGACTGACTTCATTATGGAGCAGGGAGACAAGAAATAGCTGGTCTTAAATCACGGGGCAGCTGACCAGATGCTTTTGGCTCAGGCTTCTGTGGATGGATCCTATTGGGTAGAAATGGAACTGCATGCAGGAAGGTGGACTGTTATTAAAATGCAGAATTATATTAAATTCTTTTGTTTAGCTCAGTTCCCAAAGGTAATTTATGTGGAATGTGTAGCAGCCATATATGGTTCTGCCTGGGAGCTGGCAGCACCTGGGCTGCTGTGGCTTTGCCTTCCAGGCATGCCTCCTCTGGGAAGCGTCATGACAGAGGGCCACCTCCTTGCTTCCAGTGGGTGAATTGTGGGGAAACAATTCTATTGGAAGGGGTTTGCTCTCCAGAGACTGGTTTCTCTGTGACAGAACTATTGGGAATGAAGGGAGCAAACCTTAAATGTGTGGCCTTTCTCAAGCTGCTCCACTCCACCCATTGCAGTACATAAGCTCCACAAAGTAGTTTCTCCTTACTCACCCTCTGCAAGTGTCCCGTCTGCAGTTTTTAGCCCAGAGAAAGCATAGGACCTGCATTTTTGTGCCTGTTTCCTGCTGGGCAGAGTCAAGACCCTCATACTCTGCACCTCAAGTCGACCTGACAATATGGTCAGGTAGGATGTTATTAGTCCAACAATCTGGGTGAGGAGCCAGAGCCTCAGGGGAGAGTAAGCTGGTAATAGTACTTGACACACTGAGTGCTCTCTGGGAGTCAGGCACATGCTTGGAGCTTCAAACCACTATGATCTCAACCCCACCAAGTCCATCAGATGAACCTACAGTTACTCTCCCAATTTACAGAAGAGGCATCAGCGTGTGAAGCGTCTTGTTCAAGGTGGAACAGCTTCTAAGCATCAGAACTGGCCTTAAAACGCAGCACCGTCTGGTTTCCACAATTCCATAGGGTATGGGGAAATTACAGAGCTGAGCTGTCTCTGAAGATGGGAGTCGGGGGCAGATCTCAGATCATGTAAGTCTTTTCCAGCCTCCCCTCCCCTCATTGTCAGCTCCAATGGCACCCAGGCTTTTGCTGTTTTGGAGGATGGCTCCCAGATGTCCTGTTCCCGAATGTTGTCAAGAGGTTAAGGGTGATTCACATTCAGTGCTGGCTCCCCCTCCATGCCTGTCTGTTTTTACACTTCAGACACCTGCTGTCAGCCAGTCTCATTAAACCATCCTTAATTACTGCTGTGAAGGTACAGAAAGAGACTTCTGTGTTCCTCCAACATGCTGTATTGATCTGCTGCCCAGAGGTTTCTGTCGACAGTGGATTAGAAAAGGTTAGTTTCCCTAATTCTCTAACGTTCTTCCTGGTGGTAATTGGTTCCCAAGTGCAGCATCATTCTAAACAAAGGCATGTGGCCTCAGTTTTCCACCTTCAGTTCCATCTAAAGTAAGGTTTGGCATAGTTGAAAAATCCAGATGCCATGATGCAAGTTGACCCTACTTTGTTAATGCTCTTGTCACAAGGTCATTTGTTGTCGGTCTCTCTGCTGCTTCTCATGCCACCTTCCAGAGAGTAAGTGACATCTGTTTTTCTCAGTGCCCATGAGAGCTTCATTGTTTGTCTTACAAAAGGTCAGGTGATTCCTGAGGTTCCTTCTAGTACTGAGGCTCCATGATGATTTCTGGCAGGTTCTTCCTTTCAGGTAGATATTTTTTGACTTGTTCCTAAGTGCCTGTTCCCTGCTTGGCTTGCCAGGTGACCAGGCTGGCAGGGAGGGTCTAGAAACCAGTACCCATTAACGTGATTGATGGAACTGAAGCTATTTATTTGGAAGAAGAATAGACTCACTCTCATCTGGAGGAAGTAGGAGGCAGAGCCCTCAAAATGTAAATATGGAAGAAAGAGTTGTGATTTGCAGTGTGGTTCCTGAACAGGGTTCAGTCTGATGGAGACAGAAGGGAGGATAAGGAGCAGTCATGCCTCCTTCTAAGAAAAAGCAGTGACGATCAGCTCTGTTAGAAAAGTCGGGTTCAGTGCAGTGGCACCAAGCGTGTCTAGGCACCAGGGATACTCAGGCTGAGACAGTTTGCTTTCCTGTCCGAGCCTCAGTTGTGGTCCATGCATTAGCACATGGGGTGGAGCTCTCCTAAGCCCTTGACAGTTGCTTTAGCTGGTGAATGGAATGAGGAAAACCAGGCTTGTGAATTCCAATGCTGATGGCAGCCAGGCAGGTGGATGGACACACGGATGTGGACTGTCGAAATCTGCACAACATTCTCTCTCAATAGTGAGCTTCAGCTGGTGGCTGCACTTTGGTAACCTGGGCCCTGCACTGCTAGGTTTGGAGGCTTTTTTAAAAGCCAGAAATTGAGACCTTTATATGAAATCTCCCATATAAAAAATAAAAAGTCAAGTTAAGTTTAAAAAATCTGTAGGAGACCATTCTGCATGGCGTGGGCCCAGCTTCCACTTGGAGATGCACAGGACCCACGCCCACGGATAGGTTTTTCTGTAGGGAATCAGGCCTGCAATGTGCCTGGGCCACATTGAGACTTGCTTTTGCTAAAACTCCCTCACCCTGAGTTGAGACAGCAAGCGCTTACCATAACTTCCTAAAATGCATGCTAAAACTCCCCAATATGGAGTGTAACTGGTTCAACCATTTTTCCCTTTTCATTTGCAAATATCCCTCTTCTGTGATGTGATTAGTGGCATTGGCTCCTTTGTTGTCTGTAAAAGGTAACCACCTAAAGTGAACCTTTGTATAGTAAATGAGGACATCATGTAATGTGTGGAGAAACCCAATAAAGGCCATTCATGGCAAGGGCTAAGGCTTTTGCTCCCCTTGAGAGAAAAAGCCATGCTGTCCCTTTTCCTCCACTGGACTCGGTAGTCCATGTGAATGTCTCATTTCATCCATAATGACTTGGACAATGGGGGCCCGTGTCCACATCAAAAATCTATGGGACCAACAAAGTGCATTGGGATACCAGGACTCGACTTCTGCTGAATAACCTAGGGAGCCTGTTCATGATACACTGTTGGTAAGGGGATGATGTATTTAGTCAGTGGTGATGCCCTTACATAGATGCCCTGCTGGTCAATCTCCTGCATGTGATGGGTGGTTTTTTTGACCCTGGAGAGAGACTTCCTTTTAGAATCCATGAGTCCTCTAATGACCTTTTTTGTTTAGTTCTGTCCTATCTAACATTTTTATTTTGGGGAGGTGATTTGATGAAGATTTACAAGGCCTTCTAATCAAATATGCAGCTAATACAAAGCTGAGTATCATAGTTATCAAGAGGCACAAACACATCAGGACTCAAAACTACTTGGCCAAGCTAGAGAACTGGAGAGACTCAAGTTGAAATTCACTAGGGACTAAAGCATAGTCTTGTGTTTAGGTCTAAAATATGAATTGCATTTTCATCCAATGAAAAGAACCAACTTGGAATGTGTTCATGTATAAAAAGGAACAAAAATAAGATCTGGAAGGATTGTTTTGAGCACAAGATGAATGTAGCCAGAAGCTTGATAAGCTTGATAAAGATAATAAAAAAACAGACCAAAAATATGGATAGTCATTCATTAATCATCTCTTACTAAGCATGCTCTCTGTGCAGGGAAAAATGCTACACAAACGGGACACAGAGACAAGTAGGGTGGGTCCTGCTCCTGAAGCACTTCCACTGACAGATTTAGATGCATCACAGTCCAAAGCATTGGTTCTCTGGTGAGATGCCCAGAATATACAGTACCTGCTTTCCTAGCATTGTATAATTTCACATCGGAGGCCAAATGAGTCACTGAAGGCAGAACAGGAGTTTTTCAGGTGAAAGATAGCGTGATTGCAGGAGTAACAGTCCTAGATACTCAGGCATTTTGTCACGCAATGTCTGGCATTGGACATTGTGAGGCCCTGGGTACCTCTAGGCCTTGGGCTTTGCATGATGTTGTCTTGGCTCCTGGTTCTCAGGGAGGATGCATGACTGATTTAAGGCATTCTGTCTTCTGGCCAACAAGTTGAATCAGTTATGGACAAGGTGACACCTTTCTGGGACAGTTTTTTTTTTTTTGGTTAATGGGAAAGTTGAACACCTGCCTAGCTGATGCCAATAATAGAAAAAGTAGGAACTACAGCCACTGGGTTGTGAGCTTATTGGGAGTAAGAATGGAATCCATATCAAGAAAATAGACAAGAAACAAAGATAGAGAAATTCTGTCCCCCTGTTGTTTAAAGCCCAGACCAACTAGTGCTTGAAATATTGCCTACGAACTATTCAGTTACATATACCTGTCAATTCCCCTCCCTACTCCTCCCCTCCCTTCCCCTTCCCTTGTATCAGTGAGTTAAATTAGTGGGTGTCCTACATGATTTTACTTACCCACTGTGGTCATAGGAAAGGATATTCTAGGCAGAGAAACAGCATTTGTGAAGCACAGAGGCACAGAAAAGCACCATGTGCTCATGACCCCCACGTGATGTCTATCACTGGGTGTGTGGAGGGGAAAGGCAGGAGATGCAGCTTGGGACCTGAGGACCCCTTGGCTGTCATGATCCCTTTTTATCTGGTTGGCACTGAGATGATTACTACAGCTTTACTTGGGCAGAGCTCTAACCCACTGTGAGAGACTCATGTGGATACTGGTCAGAGTATACCAAAGGCTTCTACATTCATTTACTGCTCTGTCTTCCCAGGGACATGGGGACATTGTATCTGTTTCATAAATACAGAAATAAGAACAGAGAGTGTAGCAATTAGCTCAAGATGACCTGGTGAAGTATCCAAGCTCAGAAGTAGCAAGGATCCATTGGTAACAGTGAGCGGTCTTCTGGCCACAAGGAGACAAGAGGGGAATGGAAGGATTGAACTGGCACATCAGCACGGCCTTCTGGGGCAGCCAGTGTTCAGGAGCAGCACTGGCCATGTTCCCCAGCTTCAGAGGTACTTTTGATTCATATTACACCAGGAAATGCTGAACCCCCCTAAACAGCAGTCTCCTGTCCCAGCGCCAAGTGCTGCATGAGCACAAGTCACCAATAAGGACAGCTGGGCCAGCAAGACAAGAAACTCAGAGCAAACAGAAACCACAAGCAATCACTCTGGACACAGGAGGCCCAGGAAGCTCTCAGAAACAGCTGGGAGACAGCTGGAGGGCCTCTGGCCGTAATAATTTGCATATAACGAAGAGCATAATCTCATTTTGTAGTCACAGGCTGATGAGTTTGGGGACTTATGAGTTACATATATTTCATTGCCTTTTTATAAAGAAAAAAAGAAATACGTACCTTCCCTATGGATTCTTGCATTTGTGTGTGAAGACACAGATAGAAGCACTCATGCCTATCTCTTGCTCAACAATACCGAGTATATTGGAAAGATTGCCGAGGTGATAGGGAGCTGGTACCTGTTCTTAACGAAGAAAGTAATGAAATTCTGCCAAGGTTTTATCTATAGTATTAAAAATAAAACCAAGAGAAAAAAAGCCTTCTTTCTGTTCCCAAGTTGTGCCAACCTCTTTCCTCCCTCCAGGCCTGTGCACCTGGCATTCTTCATCCTACACTTCTTCCTCAGTATCCTATATCTCCCGCCTACTTCCCCTTGTCCCTGATGCCCCAGCTGAAATGTCACCATATCAGTGAAAGCTTCCCTGAGCCCCTGGAGAAGGCAGATTTTTCTTTTATTTGTTTTAATGGTGCTTTTTGTTATTCTTTGGAAATACTTCTTACCTCGTATTTAGTAAGACTGACTGATTATGCCTTTGCTCCTCTGCTAAACTAAAGGTTCTGCCACAGCAGCTTCTTTGTCTCCTTTCTCATGACTGTATCTCTAGAGTCTAGTGTGATATCTCATACCTACTGAGTGATACATGGTGAATTTTTGGCTACATGTATAAAGTTGGCCTTTCTGACCTCCGATCAGATATGGATATATTTGCCACTGTTCATTGTTTGGCTTGTGAAGCTGACATGCAGAGATCAGAAATTCATGTACTTCACCAGACCAGGTGGTGACATTGCAAATGGGAGCTCCTCCCCAAAGGGAGCAGGTGCTGCAGGGCACCAGCTGCATGTCACCTTACAAACCAAGGGGGCCCAGTGTGTGCAGGGTCTTGCAATTTTGTTAAGAAGGCTTTGAAACCTTAATTTTATGGATTCTCTTCTAATTTTTTAATTCTCACCTGAGAATCTGTTTATTGATTTTAGAGAGAGAGTAAGTGGGCGAGAGAAAGAGAAACATCAATATGAGAGAGAAACATTGATTGGTTGTCTCTGGTACATTCCCTGACTGGGGATGGAATCCATAGCCTAGGTACACACTCTGACTGGGACTGGAGTCTGCAATCTTTTTCATGTACAAGATGATGCTGCAACCAACTGAGCCACCTGGCTAGGGCCCCTGCCATTTTTTAAAATATTGACAACAATATTTTTTTGAAAATAAACTCTATATTGATCCCAGCAGTCACATGTGGGAGCTGGACTGGCCTATGGGCAATGGGTGGCCCTCTCGGGAAAGAGGCTCACCACACTTGCCTCTCTGCACAGCTCAGTCTACACCAGAAGAGAAGAAATCCATCCTCAGTAGCACTTAAAAAATGCTTATTTAAAATCACAGGCAAAAACAGGGAAGCCAGAATAATGAACGTCTGGAAACCATGCTATGGAAGGAGCTGTTGCCCAAAATGCAAATATTTAATGTAACTTTGTAGCTTTGCTGCCCTGACTGTCCTAGTTTTCTGCCTACTTCACCAGATAAGAATCTGCATCCTAAAGTGCTGCAAACATTATGACCACAAGCACAGGGGTGGTCGGTAGGTCATAAAGCCAATTATTAACAAATATGTCTGTTACTGTACACCCACGTGGATGTTGTCCATCTTCCAAGTACATCCTCCAGGAGGTCAGAGCTTTATTCCAATTACATGGCAATTTCCCAGCTATTCTGGGGACTGCTCTTTGGAAATTGCCATCAGAGCCTGAACATAATTTTGAAATGTCCTCAATTGTGACAAATCTCCAAATTTGATTTTTTGAAACAGGCAAGAGTTATTTGAAGCTAAGTTGAGTGAATTAAGTCTGATGATTAAGTTTAACAGTACTGTTTTGGGGCCCCTGTGATGTGCACTCAGGTCCTCCTAAGAGCATGGTCAGGACAAGTCATGCTAGGATGAGACATAGGGCCAACGGGGATGAGGAAGGATATAGGACTGAGTGGACGCCCACTTGGTAAGGATAGGGTATGGATTTAGGGTTTGCTCCCTTGATTGCAACATGCTCCAGTTGTAAAGTTCAAAAGGTGACAAAAAGAAGAATTAGACATGGTTCCAAAGGTCTGGTATGAGTAAATGTTTACAGAATGAACTGGTATGTTGGAATCAGGTCCAGCTATGCCATGGGCTGGGGACATCTCCTTTTTAGGCATGACTATAAGTCTTGGTTTAGGCATGGAGAGCAGAGCCAAGCCCCTAGGAGGAAACTATACATGAATCATATGAATAGGGGTTTAGAAGAAAACTCAGTACTCTTGGGAGAATGAAGCATGAAGTAGGTTGACCAGGCAGACTAAGGTGCTTATCAAAGCAGAAGCCCTGCATTGTAGTTAACACTGACTCCCTATCTAGGCCTTTCCTGTCCAAGGCCCCTGATTTCTGGCCTTCTCACCATCTTCACCTCCTACCACTCTCCTCCTTTCTGAGCTTCAACCAGAAAACACAACCAAAGACTTTCTTTCTGTACTTTGAATGCATCTACTTTATTTCTGTTCTCGGGCCTTGGCTCTTGCTGGCCTGCTGCCTGGGACACACATCCTTTAGGTTTTCACTTGGCTGGCTCATTCTCATGTAGGTTTTCATCTCATATATTAACTTTTCAGAGAGGCCTTCCACGACTATCCATACCAAGTTGTTTTCTTCCAACCCCAGTTACTCTCAACCCTGTACCCTGTTTGTGTCTTTCATAGCATATCCGAACTCACATTGTCTACTTGCTCTTTCTTTTTACCCATCTCCCAGCACTAGAAGGGAATTATATGAGGGCAAGAGCATTGTGTTTTGTTTTTTTTTTCTTATTTGCCCTCAGGGCTCTAACTATGCATGGCATTCAGTATTTATTGAATGAATTAACAAGTGAATGACATGGTCCATAAGACAAAATTAGCCCTTTTAGTACAGGGGTTGAAAGGATTCGGAAGATGAATAGAATGTCTCTGTGTCACATGGTGCCAGAATCATTTGGCAGCAAGACTGAGGTTGCTGGGGCTGTTCCAGTTGAAGGGCTCCAGAACTCAGTAGTATGATAGGACCTGGGGCCCCAAACTTGGGGAGTGGAAAGGGAGAAACAAGAGCTGATAAAGTGTTTATCACAGAATGAACAGTACAGAGTAGTCCTGGAAAATCAGGCCAGAAGCAGAATTCTTGGAAGGAGTGAGTCAACAACAAGTAGATGCATTCTGAATGCTCGTTGGGCAATTAGTCTCACAGGGTTATAATCACAGGTTCTGTTTGCCCGATCATAACAGCCTCCGGAAGAAGAGTCATCTCTATTCCACATCCTTCCTCAAAGAGAATGTAAAAGCTTCTCATCACTTCAGGCTGAGTTATTCTTTGAAATAATCTGTTTCTGTAGATTATTCCTGTGGAGACTTTAACTTACATTGAAATTTACTGAAATGTGTATTCTCTGCCCTGTCTTATTTTTAAAATAAGACCTGTGGTACCTAGAGAGTGATTTTCTACTTTATCTTAAAAATTAAGTAAATAAGCCAAGTAGTACATTAAACAATTCACCTCATGAACACAAAATGATGATAATAACCATAACACTAATAATCAAGGCTATAAAATGGATCTCTTCTAACTACCAGTCATCATCCATATTCTAAACACCAGGACATTCTGAGCCATTAGGGCTAGGCCAACGAATGGAAAACTTTGAACAAAGATACCCCTTTGGGAAGGGACATGAAGGGTATGACAATTATTGCAATATGAAGGATGGGTTAAATACACCATAGTGCACCAAATCTAGGAATGCTGCACAGTTCTGAAGACTATGAAGTGACTTGAAGTGTTTACTTTATCAGTGAAAGTTGCAGGTTATCGAAGTGCAGAGCTACCCAACACTCAGCATCAGGTAACACATGCTGAGTGAAGGGCTGGAAGGGAAGACAGCAAAGCAATGCAGCAGATTCATTCTTCCCTTTATTCCTCCACTCATTCGGCAAATAGCCTGTGACATTTTGAAGCTATTGAGAATATGGGTGGCTTCATTTCTGTTCTACTTTCCCAAGTTTTAAATTTGGATATTGTAGTTCTTTTTTAAAAAAGGGAGGCTGATTCCTAGTAAAAGCAAAATTGTTCTTGTAAAGTGCTCACAGTCAAGGCAGATG
This sequence comes from Carollia perspicillata, assembly GCA_004027735.1. NCBI lineage: Eukaryota > Metazoa > Chordata > Mammalia > Chiroptera > Phyllostomidae > Carollia > Carollia perspicillata. The sequence continues at coordinate 17,468 of PVKM010008336.1, forward strand.
GCCAAAGGGAATACCAGAGTCCATGTGGGTCCCATTTGTAGCTCTATTATCAAATTCTGGTATGAAGTAAATGAGGACGAAATCATGGTAAGAAGCAAGCTTTGTGGACCATTTTACAGTTTTCCCAGCGCATTCCTCAGCAGTCTCACGTAGTCCTCACAGAAATGTGGTCAGATGTACAGGTGGAGGCAGGTCAGACACATGGCAATTTCTGGTTTGTGCTTGTTTGTCCTTTCCTGACTGGCATTTTCCTGCACCAGGGATTTGCACATTTAGATATTCAACTACAAATCCCTTTCAGATAATTTGTAAAAACTTAAAAAAAAAGCACACATCAGCAGTGGTGCTTGGGAAAGCTGTCTCTATCTGGGAGGTGTGGTGACTTTCCTGCTTCTTGTTGCTTCCTGTCCCCATAGCCCAACTCAAAGCCCCTGATCCATCATCACACAACCTCCTTTTCCACATTCGTCAGTTTTTTTGATGCCTGGCGGTAGCGGGGCCTGAGAATGTCCACAGAGAGATCAGCCATCCACAAAGCCCTCTCGGAGCCACACCTGGACATCAAGAAACCTCAGTCTCATTATGAGCACCTCTCCCTTACCCTGGCTACAGTTTCACTCACCTCTGTTCCATGGATTCTTTGTTACTAATTTGTGCTTTTGAACAACTTGATTTTAAAAACAAATTTAGTTTCATTAGTTAAGTCTGACTGCATTATCCCTTGTGAAATAAACAGAGTGTTATTGATAGTACTAAACTCCAGTGATCCCTTCACTCATCCCCAAAGATGACTCCTATTCACAGTTTGTGCGGCAACCTATTGGTACAGCTACGACACAGTTACACACAAATAAATGGCAGCAGAAGATGGCCAGTGCACAATGTTGTTATTTTGAATATGTGCATTTAAGAAAATTGTAACATGCTAGCTATGTCATTTGACAACTTACTTTTTTTCTCTTAACAATAGATCTTGGAAATATTTGCATGTTAATGCCTTTCTTCTTGTTGCATAGTATATCACAGATGATGGCATCAGAGTTTTAGTCCATCCCCAGGTTTGCTTTGATGAGCACATTGCAGTGAACTTCTCATTACATGCCTGCCTTTGAACTTGGGTGAGTGTTTCTGTGAGAAAACAATCAAGCATCACAGTGCAGACAAGTCTCAAGTTCTAACAGATAATGCCAAAGTGCCTTCAAAGCAGCCAGGCCAATTTTTACTCCCACCCTGTCCTCACCACTTTGATTTTTCCGTTCTCTGGCATTTATTGTCTTTGGTGCCTTTCTGGTTGACTTTTGACTCAGAGTGAGGTTAGGTCTGGTTCCTGATGCTCTACTCTCCTGTGGCCGAGTTCCCAGGACCCCGTTCCTGCATGTTGCCTTCATCTCCCCTCTAATCACATGCTGGCTTCCCCATCTCACTCATCTCAGCTCTATTCACATACTGGTGTCCACCTTATGATCAAAGTGATCCTATGACATGCTTAATATTCAGCTTACCGAACGATTCATTCATTGCATTCACAAATATTAAATGAATGACAGGTATCCTTTTCCCACAGCACAAAGTTGTTAAAAATCAAACCATCATTTGAGCCTACCCATGGCCTTGTATTTCCAGGTCCCAGATCCCAATTACTGGTGTTGGCATAAGAAATATCCAAACCTGTGAGAATTTTTATGAGTTTATTTGAGCCAAACTGATGACAATTGTGGAGAAGCAAAATATAAACAGATTGGGAAATCCTTCAGAAAATGGCAGTTTTCTGCCATTTTCTTATTTTGTAATCAAAGAGGAAGATGTAAGGGAATAAGGGGGTTACATGAAATCCACTGGAGACAGGTTAGGGAGGCAGGAGAAAACAAAGCAGGAAGGGGTGAAATCTCTGGAACTGAATAAAAATAAAAGGAATAGACAAATAGTTCTTTTACATAAGTAGATAGGAAATAGTTAGCAATTAATGTGTTAAAGATAACAATGAGGAGCTCTGTGGTCTCAGTGGTTGTGCCCTGAGGACTCTAGAAAGAAATTACCCTGCCTTTCTAAAGGTATGTTATCATAGTTACAGAAAAACAATAGACAGGTTCAATCAGGGTAACAATTGACTTTTGTCAAGGAAGGTATTTGCCTAGGACATGACGGCCCACCAAGACCTGCTTTTAGTGAGAAAGTTTTAATTTGAGACCATCCTATGAGGTTACTTTAGGTCCCTGAGTTAGTGAGGCCACCATGCAGGCCTCCCCCGAGCTTGTCAGGTTTACTGTCTGGCTCCTGTTTTGTCCACACTCATAAAGGAAATCCAGGCAGTCTTTTTCCATACCATGGAGGGACTTAAACAGTCAGTCTGCCTGCCACTGCTGCTCTGCTATTTGAGATACTCTCATTCCTTGTGCATTGATTTTGAAGGTGATGGTTTAAATGACCTGTCAGGAGTATCTGCAGCATCCAGACCTTTCATCTACCTCTGATGACAGGCGTCTTTTGGATGGTAACATTACAGTGGGGATGCGAGGGACCAGGAGAAACATCTGCCATATAAATGGATCACATTGCACTGGGTGAGGTCCAATTTCCTGCCTGGTGATAACAGATTGGTGCATCCCCACCACTCTGCGGCTTCATCTGGCAAAGTCCGGGGAGAAAACACCGGAACTGAAAGGACCTAGTAAGGGGGAAGGATTACTTCTGTTCTTGGGGGCTTTAGGCAGCTGGAACAACCCATTGTCCTCACTGCTGTCTAAGCTTTCACCCCACAGCATTCTTTCATTCGACAATTTTTACTGAGAGTCAACCATGTACCAGGGACCATGCTAACAATGCTGGAGATACAAGGATAATGGCAGAGCAGGGGAAGACCCTGTAGCTGCTTTCAGAAAGCATGCAATTTAGTAGCAGAGATGGACACTGACAAAATTTTATGAACAAATATGAAATTAAACTATAACGAGTGAAATGAAAGAGAAATGCATGTGCTAAGAGCATGTATGATAGGGGAAACGCGCTCATCAAAGGGCTTAGGAAAGGCTAGAAGAAGATGATGATAAAACTGAGAGTTAAGTAGGCAAAGATTTAGTGAAAAAGCATTTCTATCAGCAAGAAAGGCATGTGCAAAGGTTCTGTGGCAAAAGGAGTGTGCACATTCAAGGAGCTGAGAGGTGGCCAATGTGGTTGGGAGCCCAGTACAAGGGCAAGCAGAGTACAAGGTGTGGTTGAGTCCCTGAGCCGTGCAGGGTCCAGACAGGAGGTCTTTGGATTATGTTAAGGATTTGTCCTCAGAACAAAAGAAACTATTGGTGGGTGTTAAGAGAGTGCATGTGTGGTGATGGGGAAGTGGTAACCCCATGTTTAACATTATTTAGGATACTTCCCAGTATAGCTAAAATCAACTTTAAATCCTCATCTCAGAAAATGTTTCCTTATCCAGCTCAGCTCAACAATTCAAATGAGCAAGTTGTTGCCATGATAATGCTGTGTAAGGCACAACGCCCAAATTTCAGTGGCTTACAACAAGAAGCATTCTTATTTTTTTCACCTTTATGAGTCTGTGATTTGGTGAAGGCAGCTCTGTTTCAGGCTGTGGATTGGGTTCAGGTCTGGTCTACTTGTCTCTTATTCTGAGATTCATATAGCTACCCAGATCTTGCTTTATCTGTAAGAAATCACAAGAGCATGAGAGGTCAAGCAAAACCACAAAAGCAGAGTTAGTTTCTGCTCATGTCACCTCTCCAAACATTTCATTGGCAAAAGCAATCCAACATTGCCATGGGAAGCATAGTCCTTTTTTCAAGGGAAAAGCATTGAAAGGGACGAGAGGGAAGAAAGAGAGGGATTGCAAGTAAATCACACAGTCAACCGCACTCTCTTTTATAATAATACAGAAAGTTGAGTGTAGTATTTAAGGATATAGGCTTTGTGGCTCTGAGTCCTGGCTTAGAAACTTTCCAGCTGTGTGAGTGTGGGCAGGTTGGTAACCCCCTTAAAAATTGATTGTATCATTTGTGCAAAAAATACCAGTACCTACCTCCATCAAAAGGATTAACTGAGGTGCTTGGAGAAATACTTGAACATAACAAGTGCTCAATAAATATTAGATATCATAGATTTGTGTTTCCTTATTCAAAAGCAAACATGTTTGAAACTTGGGCTTATTCCTATTTTAGGAAGGCAATGTGATACATGCAGCATGTAATACATACCACCCCACTGGGTTCTGGGCAATGATCTGTCACACACTTGTGGATAATCTGCCTGGATACAAGATCATTCACACAAAATAAGAAAAGGAAAATTATATATGCTTTTGTATCAGATCAGGCTTTGTTACAAAAATTAGCTGTAAAAACAGTTTGATTTTCAGAGACTTTTGGATCTTGAATTTCAGTTTTGTGCATAAAGGACAGTGGCTAGTGATCGCTATGAAACATGGTATACTGAGGGTCCTCATGCATCTGTGCTGCCCTCTCCTCTTAAATGCCCTGCATACTCCTCTTCACGTATAACTTCTAGTTGTGCTGTGATCCCAAACATCACCTTTTTCTTTGAAGACCCCTTATGTCCCAAGCTGGAAATAGTTTCTCCTGCTGCTGGGCTCTTACCACATTGATTACTCTGTAGCCCCTTGTTCTAGCTTTGTGTATTGATTCTTGCATTTAGGGGTTGCATAAAACTCCAGGTGCTCCATAACTGTTCTCTGGTAAGCCACCATCACCTAGTGCCTGCACTCCACTAATGAAATCAGCACCGCAGGTATCTCTTGAGCACATGCAATGTGTCAGTCACTGTGCAAACCAGTTGTTCATTGTCTGACTTGATCCTCACATGTCTCTGCAGTGTTGCTGTTATTAGGCCTATTTTACAAATGAGAAAACTGAAACAGAGACAGGTTTACTACTCACCAGTTAATAAGTACTGGAATCTGAGAGTATTGAATGGACAAAAACCTGTCATGTCCAAATGGTATTTGTTACTTTCCCTGGCTCAGAATCATGGGATATACTGCTTTTCAGAGCAGGTACCATTTCATGAGTTGCTTTTGAATGAACAAAGAAATCTTTTTTTTTTCCATGTGGCCCTTCCTCCTACAGCATCCTGGAGTCAGAGAAAACCAGAGCTGAACAGAAGCAAAAGTGATGGAAGCACATTTTATCCAGGGACTACTGAAATTGAGGAACTGAGACCTCACTGTAGAACTGGGCACCAATTCCAAGTACAACAAAGAAAGAGGGGATTTATTGCCAATGGTCAAGGTGGAGGTCAGGGGATAGAAAATTACTAAGAGGACACATCAGGGGTAAGGGGGACTCAGGCTAAACTGACAGAGCTGGACTTTTGCTGAAGGCAAGCCAGGGAGACAAGATGTGGAGGCTGGGGTAAGGAATTGGATTAGATATCAAGGGTAGGGGGGTTTCTTTAAACTGACCCTGCATGATTTCTGCTAAAACTGGACTAAATGCTTCAAAGATAGAGATCAAAATAAAGACATAGTAAAAAATGGGGCTCAAAGGAGCCTGACCAAAGTTTGCTCAAGGAGCAAATCTTATCACACAAGGATGTCATCAGGGTCTCTGTGGATACCCTCACTGAGAATATCTCCTAGTGCATATTCCTTTGCAGGACAGGTCAGATTACGAATTTGCCTTTACAATGTCACAAATTACCTTTGTTTTTACTAATGTATAACATTTATTCACTGACCCAAATTCTAATCTCTCTGGGAATGGTAGCTCTGGCATCTGTGACAGCAGTGGGCTGGAGAGAAATGAGATGGAGGTCATCAAAAAACACAGATTTATTGATGTCCAAGGAGATGACCCATGTGATGCCCTGGCTATGAGTGTCCCTTTTGCAGGGGTCTTTACCGGCCTTTTCCCACAACTCACTCCACTGACACACTCAGAAACATGTCCTCTGTAAAATGTTAAGCCCTGTGGATGGACAGATACTACATCTTACTCATCTTTGTACTTTTCCTCTTCAAGGCTTGGGTCCTGACACCCAAGCAATACTTATTACCTGTTTAAATAAATGATTAATTGGATGAATGTACAGATCTTTGGATGGATGTGTTTGGGAGAAACTCACAGGAACTTGGTTCCTCTTGCCAATGTAGTAAAGAATTACAGATCAGCAACTCTATTATCATGCAAATAGTTTGTTGGTGATATATTCTCATGGAAGAGAATGGGCCTTGCTAAGATTGAGGAGAAAGGCAAGAGCAAGGGTGGCAAGGGCAGGGGTGGCAATAGCAAGAGAGAGATCCTTTGTTTTGAGGACTTATATAGTTGGCAGGATGGGGGAAGGTGAAGAAGTTAGATATTGGTTTACAGTTAACCAATAGGTGGTTAGAGGTGGTTAAAGGTGGTGCTGCCTTTCCAGGATGGGGCATAAGTACCCAAAGTTGTTAATGAATTTCTTCCCTTAGGCACTTTGGGCCTCCTCTGGCCTTTCAGGTCTTGGCATGAAAGCACAGTTTCAAAGTCTTCCTTTGATAGATAGTGAGACCATACATAGAATATTAAGGACTGCCCTTCTCCCATGATAGCATTGTGTTTCCTATGATGTTGGAACACCTGGCTGTATTACCAGATCAGGCTCAGGACTGCTGAGTCAGTGAGCAGAGACATGTCTCCCTCCTGCTTCCTGCCTTGGTTTGCTATCTATCCTACCTACTAGGTAGATGGGTGGATGGGTAGATGGATGGATGGATAACCAAATGAATACATGAATGAATGAGTGAATGAATGAATGAATGAATGATGACTGTCAAATTTCTTGTTTGATGCCCTGTAGAAGCAATTACTCTTTCTACAAACAAAAATGTTTGTTTTTAAATCAGTTCTATTGGGTTGATTTCAGATGTATCTAGGTCAGTGGCTGTTGAGCCATTGCAAGCCACAGCAGGAGATAGGTCCAGGTTTGACACCTTGGAGCTGCACTCCTGAGGCCTGTAGAAAGAAGAGCATGGACATTTGCTCAGCATGAGTCAGGAGGTGTTAATCAACTGAGCTCCATTCCTCCATCTGCAGATAAGTGCAGGAAAGCCCACCTGCTGGAGTTGTCATGGGGATTAAGTAACTAAGATGTGTGATGCCTGTTGACCCAAGCCCAGTATGAGGACAGGACCTCCATGGCCCACCTCCAATTCCTTATCCCATTTGATCACTCTTACCATTATTGCTGAAAACACGGGGGTGGGGAAAGGGGAAGTGTTTTCAGGAACAACTGTAAAGGACACATGGACAAAATCAAAGCAGGGTGGGATCAGGGGAGGGAGGGGTTGGCTGGGGAAGGGGGTAGTGGTGTTGGGGGAAATGCAGACAACTGTACTTGAATAGCAATAAAAAAAAAGAAAACACTGAAGATCAGTGCCCCAGCTCCACCCCGCCCCACTCCCAACTGGGCACTCCTTGTCCTGAGCAGCAGCACAGCTGTTCTTATGGGAAGTAGGGATTACATGCAGGGGAGTCCAACTGGGTCTTCTGGTGAACTTCTTCTGTAAAGATTGACCTCCCGCCACCTACTGCTAGGACATATATAGGCCTTCCAGCATCATTTGCTGCTGGGTAGAACTGGAAGCTGAGAAGGGATTTAGCTTAGAGACTGCTGTTCTAAATCAGGCCTACAGCAGTGGGTATGCAGCAAACCAGCTTGGAGCCCTGTGACTCTTTCCAGGGGGGAGGTGACTGGCTCATTTCTCTGCTCATTCAGGACCCACAGTGCATAGAAATGGGTGTCAGGCAACACTGGATGTGAGTTCCTGCTACCAGTTGTGTGATGCTGGGCAAGTCACTTAACCTCTTTGAGTTTTGTTTTCCTTAACTATAAAATGGGATTGATAATACAGTCCTACCTATGTCATGATGGAGCTACAAGGCAATACACTGGAGAATATTATGCCAAGTGAAATAAGCCAGTCTGTAAAAGACAAATACCATAGGATCTCACCTATAAGTGGAATCTAATGAAAAAAAATAAACTAACAAACAAAACAGAACCACAGGCATGGAAATGTGGAGCAGACTGAAAGTGACCAGAAGGTGTGGAGGAGGGGACAATCATGAAAATATGGGGAAGGGACTAGACAAAGAACCTGTATGAGTGACTCATGGACATGGACAACAGTGTGGGGATTGACTGTGGAAGCAGGGGGCAGGATGAGCAGAGGAGGGCAAAGGGGCAAAAATTGAGGTAACTGTAGTAGAAGAACAATTGAAAAATGATTTAAAACAATATTGGTGTCACATGTTGCTACCTACCCAGATGTGGCAGCATAAGGAAGGTTCAGCCTCCTCAGCAAGGCTCTAGGCCCTTACTAGAGGGACCCTACTTTCCATTCTAATCTTCAGATTGCAGGCATCATGCATTTCAGCCCTTGAGATTGAGGTGGGCCAGCCCAAAACTCTACTTCAATTCTCTAACTAATTGTTCCTTTTATTAAAAACAAACCCAATACACTGCTCTATCTTTCAGCACCTTTATAGTCAGGAAGGGAGATCAGGGATCCCAAGAACCACTCTTTCCACATACTTTTCTTGATACCAGACTGGGAGTTGTCCTACCATGACCCACACGTCAACTCTGCCTGCTGCCTGATGTGTGACCCATGGGCCAAGTATGGTATTCTCATGTATAAATGCTTGGGAAAAATCAAGAGGCATAATATTTGATGATCTATGAAAATTGTGTGACATTCCAAGTTCAGTGTCCACTGACAAAGTGTTCTTAGGGCACATCTGTGCCCACTGGTTCATCACTGTCTGTAGTGCATTTGAGATGCAATGGTGGAACTAAGTAGTTATGACAGAGACATTGTTGACAATGCAGATGAAAATACTTACTTTCTGATCCTTTCCAGAAAACGTTTTCTGTCCTGGGCAAACTTTTGTGTGGGCTGTTCAATATAAAAAAAAAATGTCCTTACCATAGTGAGCTCACAGTCCAGGAGCTCAGAGACAGTGACCTTGCAGCTGGCTTCCTTCAGGAAAGTGACAAGTAGGTCTAGGCAACTGTGCATTCCCTGATGTTGGTCATTTTTAGATGATGACCATGTGATCACAGATAGTTCCATAAAGGGGATTCAAGCACCTGATTGGCAATCGGCCAAGATGGTGTCTTAAATCCTGATGCCACTGTTTTCTGACTTTTAGTCTCTCTCAGACTCAATTTCTTCATTTGTAAAATGGAAATTACAGTCTTACTGACCTCATTGGCTGTTGTGAAGCTTAACTTGCAAGAGCATGAAGGACACTCAGCCTAGTGCCTGGCACACGAAAAAAGAGTTCAAATATGCATTATTATTTCTCATGTTTGTTAATATTATTCTTAGTCTGTCTCTTGTTGGCTGTGTGACTGAGGGCAAGTTATTCCATCCATACAGCCTTAACTTCTTTATCTTTAAAATGCACCAATCGGGAAAACTGCCTGAGTGGTTGGGGAGTGTAAATGTCTTCACAGGAGTGCAATGCTGCACGCAGTGAGCATTCGGTGGGCATCTTCTAACCCTTCCCGTTTCCCTGCAACACTGATATTGCATGAATGTGCAGCATCCTTGGCACTTCCCACTGTGGCTTTCACCTCTGGACCCTCATTGTCACTAGCCACATATCACCCTACACCTTTTCAGTGCATTTCTCTTGCCTCTGTATGAATCACCTAAGACCTCTGAGGGTTGGGGTCTCATGTGGCACTCCTTATTTGTCTAAAATGAAGTTAACAAAAATGCCAGTTTATAAATTGCAACCTGAATGCTTTGATGTTGCAAAGTCCAAGCTTTACTCCCAGGACTAGAGAGACCAGGTTATGCTCAGACTGGGTTGGGGAGCAGGTGGGGAGGCATGCCCCAAGGTGGAAGGGTTCAAGGGGCTGCCAGGAAGTGGCTTTGTGAAAGTCTATGGTTCATCAGAAGTCCAAACACCTGCTCCACAAGGCTCAGCCTTGCACATCCCCTGGGCACTGATGAGCTGGCATATTAGAGCCCTTTCCCCCTTCGTCCTTATAGAATGCCTGATCTCACAAGGCATATGACCATGCAGAATGGGAACAACACCTCTCAGCTTCCTTTGCTGCCTGATGAAGCCATGTAGGTGGGTATCTTGTGAGACTCCCAAGAAATGTTCTTTAAAGAAGGGGACTCATGCTTTTTCACTTCTTCCTCTTCCTTGCTGGCTGGAACATTGAAGAGTTGTCTGGGGCATCAGTGGCCATCTTACACCACAATTTAGATTGGGTTCCCCCAGGAGGGCAGACTCTGAGTCAGATTTAAGAGCGAGTTATTTATTTGTCAGGTGACCCCAAGAAGCACTGGTAGGGAGGGAGGGAGGGAGAGGGTGAGGTAGGAAGGGAAGGAAGCCAGTGAAGTGTATACTAATGAGAAAATTACAATGTATCCACCTGCTGTGGAACCCTGCGAAGTTGTGTGGTACATGTTTCAGAGGTTTTCTACTTGAAGACAGGGGAGTTGCGGTGTTTATACACCAACACTTATGTGGTATTGGCTGTGGGCTGCTCCCAAGGCATTATTTCCCTGGCCTTTCCTGGCTTCTATCTGTGGACTGAACATTCTGCAAAGGACAGAGAAAGGGGCAGTGAGTTTCAGGGGCTTGTGGTCAGGGCTGTTTGTGTGTTTGGGAATGGAGAATACTTAGAGAAACTGCTACGCACCAAGAGGCCGAACACGACACAGCCAAATGAAAGAAGGTGCCTGGTCCCTGTAGACCATGGGGCCATCACATCAAGTGTGGGTGGCTTTTCTCTAGATTTGTGTAAAAAGAAGTCCTGTTTAAGCCATCGTTGGTTTTCTGTTCCAGCCAAATGTAATCCCAAATGATGAATCAAATAAATAATAATAATCAAGTAATAATAATAATAACTAGCATATATTGAACATGATTTTTGAATCTACTTACTTGTTTATTATCTCCCTGCCACACCCCATACACATGAAGATAATAAGTTCTATGACTTTTTTTGTCTTGTTCACTGTCTGGTACCTCATAAGCTGTCTGATACATGGCAAGCTCTCAGAAAATATTTATTGACAGGATGAATGAATGAGAAAAACAATAAAGGAAAAGCCAAGATTTAGACCCTGATCTGTCTGCTTTTAGCGCCCAGTTCTTAACCACTATGCCACGGTTAAAAGTTTAGAGATCCTATCTTATGACTGATTGAAGGAATCCAGTGTAATGCCAGAGAACCTGAGTCTTGGTAAAGACAGAAACCTGGGATGAGATAAAGCAGTGAATGTGCTTCTGAAATACGTAGTTTTCATAAAAAGTCAATGTGAGAAACTGAGTCAGAGGCTTGTAGCACAGAAACTCTGTAAGAGCCAACACTGGGTCAGGGGACAAGTGGCCACATGCCCTGGGAATAAGGCATTTCTGAAGACTCTACCATATCCCTTGCTTGCCACACAAGCTGCTCTTGTTCATCTGCTGAACCTGTGACCATAGTACCTGTAGGTACCCTGGGCCCCCAGCACAGTAGCATTTACCCTAAAATTGTTCTAACAAGGCTGGTTGGCAAATGGTCGGGAGGCTACAGAGGGCTATGGCACTGGGCTAGCAGACTAGAGGAGAGGCTTTGCAGAATGTCCTCAAGGTGTGATAAACCTCTATGTAGCTTTGTAGCCTTCAGAGTGAGGTTCCAGTTCACATTTGGCAAGCCTCCTGTCTTTCTTTTTTTCCCATTTTTTTCTTAGAGTGAGGTTTCATGCATGGGTTTCTTGTCTCTGGGATTCCCATGCAAGCGTAGAGTTTTAAGCAATTGCCTTCACTGTTAGCATTTGCAATGCCTTTACCACAAATAACATTTAAAAGGGCACTGTAACTGGAGAGCATTATGCTAAATGAAATAAGCCAGACGGTTAAAGACAAATACCATATGGTCTCACCTTTAACAGGAACCTAATCAACAAAACAAACAAGCAAGCAAAATATAACCAAAGACACTGAAATAGAGAATAGGCTGACAGTGACCAAAGGGGAGAGGAGAAGGAATTATAGGGGAAAAGTGTGAAGGGTTTGTAGGAACAATGATAAGGCATACATGGACAATAACAAGGAGGGTGGAAACAGGGGAGGGAGGGAGATGGGGAGGTCAGTGGTGGTGGCGAGGGGTGGGGGGGAAGGGAGAAAACTGTACTTGAACAACAATAAAAAATGTTTAAAAATGAAAGGGTGCTGTAAAGAGACGAGTGTGTAAACTGTATCTACCTTCTCCATGGCCACTGCTCCAGTTCCCATGCTCAGACTTTGACCTCAGATTATCCAGGAGTAGCTATATAGTTCCAGGGTACTTTTTCTTTCTTTCTTTTTTCCTGGTACATTAATTTTGCTTTTTATTTTATTTTTAATTTTCATCTTGATTGTTTTTTTACATTACCTTTTAGTCCTCTCATACCCTACTCCCCACAGCAATCACCACACCGTTATCCATGTCCAAGAGTCCTTTTTCCTTTTCGTTCAACCCTTCTGCCTCCTAACCTCCCTCCCCCACTAGCTGTCATTCATTCTCAGTCTATGAGTCTGTCCCCCTTTTCCTTGTCAGTACAGTTTGTTCATTAGATTCCACCTATGAGTGAAATCATATGGTATTTTCTTCCTCTGACTAGCTTATTTCACCCAGTGTAATGTTCTCCAGGTCCATCCAGACTGTTGCAAAGAGTACAGTTTTCTTCTTTTTACAGCCAAATAGAATGCCATTGTGTGAATGTTCCATCGTTGTTTTCTCTGTTCATCTACTGATGAACACTTGGGCTGCATACATATCTTGGTAATTGTAAATAATGCTGCAACGAACATGGGGTGCTTATGTTCTCTTGAATTAGTGTTTTGGGTTCCTTCGGATATATTCTCAGAAGTGGGATCTCTGGGTCAAAAAGCAGACCCACTTTTAATGTTTTGAGGTATCTCCATACTTTCCACAGTTGCTCTCCACAGTGGCTGCACCAGCCTGCATTCCCACCAACAGTGCAAAAGGGTGCCCCATTCTCCACATCCTCTCCAGCACTTCTTTGTTGTTTTATTGACAGCCATTCTGACAGGTGTGAAATGGTATCTCATTTTGGTTTTAATTTGCATCTCTCTGATGATTAATGACAATGAGCATCTTTTCATATGTCTATCGGCCATCTGTATGTCCTCTTTGGAGAAGCATCTATTCAGGTCTTTTGTCCATTTTTTTATTGGGTTGTTTGTTTTTGGTGTTGAGTTTTATAAGCACTTTGTAAATTTTGGATATTAACTTCTTATCAGATGTATCAGTGAATATGTTCTCCCATTCTGTGCATTGTCCTTATATTTTTTGATAATTTCCTTTGCTGTGCAAAAAGATTTTAGTTTAATATAGTCCCATTTGTTTATATATTTTTTCTTTTCTCTGGCTGGGGAGATATATCCAATAAAAATTGCTACAAGCAATGTCCGAGATTTTGCTGCCTATGTTTTCTTTTAGGATTTTTATGGTTTCAGGTCTAACATTTAAGTCTTTAATCTATTTTGAATTAATTCTTGTGTGTGATGTAAGAAGGTAGTCTAGTTTCATTTTCCGGCATGAATCTGCCCAATTTTCCCAACACCATTTATTGAATAAACTATATGTAGACCATTGTATGTGCTTACTTCCTCTGTTGAACATTAATTGACTATAGAAGTGTCAGTTTTTTTCTGGGCTCTCTAGTCTGTTACACTGATCTATGTTTCTGTTTTTATGCCAGTACCATGCTGTTTTGATTACTATGGCCTTATAGTGTAGTTTGACATAAGGTAGTGTGATTCCTCCAACCTTGGTCTTCTTTCTCAGGATTGCTGTTGCTATGCAGGGCCTTTTATGGTTCCATACAAATTTTTGAAATATTTGTTTGAGTTTTGTGAAATATGTCATTGGAATCTTGATAGGAGTTGCTTTGAATCTATGGATTGCTTTGGGTAGTATGAGCATTTTAATGATGTTAATTCTTTCTATTCATGAACACAGTATGTGCTTCTACTTATTTGTATCTTCTTCAATTTCTTTCTTCATTGTCTTATAATTTTCTTTTAAAGAAAGGACTTTTACATCCTTGATTAGGTTTATTTCTAGGTATTTTATTTTTTTGAAGCAATTGTGAATGGGATTATTTTCTTAATTTCCCTTTCTGTTAATTAATAGCATATAAAAATGCAACTGGTTTCTGGATATTAATTTTGTATCCTGCCACTTTGCTGAATTCATTTATCAGTTCTAGTAGTTTCTAGGTGGAATCTTAGTTGTTCTCTATGTATAATATTATGCCATCTGCAAGTAATGACAGTTTTACTAGTTCCTTTCCAATGTGGATGTCTTTTTTCTTCTTATCTGTTTGCTGTGGCTGGGACTTCCAGTGCTATGTTGAATAAGAGAGGTAAAAGAAGACATCCCTGTCTTGTTTCTGATCTTAAGGTGAATGCTTATAGTTTCTGCCTGTTGAGTATGATGCTGGCAGTAGGTTTGTCATACATGGTCTTTATTAAGTTTAGGTACATTCTGTCTATTCCCAGTTTTCTGAGAGTTTTAATCATAAATGGGTGCTAGATTTTATCAAAAACTTTTTTTGCATTTATTGATATGATCATGTGGCCTTTATCCTTCATTTTGTTTATGTGGTGAATCTTTGCAGTTCTTCATTGATTTGCAAATGTTGTACCAACCTTGCATTCCCAAAATAAATCTCACTTGATTATGGCATGATCTTTTTGATGCATTGCTGTATTCATTTTGCTAGTGTTTTGTTGAAGATTTTAGTATCTATGATCTTCCAGAGTATTGGCCTATAATTTTCTTTATTATTTTTCTTTTTTTGGAGTGCCTTTATCTGGTTTTAGAATTAGGATAATGCTGGCATTGTAAAATTAGTTTGTGAGCCTTCTCTCTTTAATTTTATGAAATAGTTTGAGAAGCAGAGATGGTAGTTTTTCTTGGGATGTTTGATATAATTCCCCAGTGAAGCCATCTGGTCTAGGGCTTTTTTTATATACATAATTTTTAAAAGATTTTATTTATTTACTTTTAGAGAGAGAAAAAGATGGGGAAAAAGAGAGGGAGGGAAACATCATTGTGTGGTTGCCTGTCACATGCCCTCTACTGGGGACGTGGCCTGCAATCTAGGCTTGTGCCCTGAGTGGGAATTGAACTGGCATCCCTTTGTTTCACAGGCCAGTACTCAACCCACTGAGCCACACCAGCCAGGACTGGTCCAGGGCTTTTTTTTTTTGCAGGGAGTTTTTTTATTACTGCTTCAGTTTCACTAGGTGTAATTTGTTTATTCAAATTATGTTATTCTTCCTGACATAGTTTTGGAAGATTGCATGCTTCTATGAATTTATCAATTTCTTCCAGGTTGTCCAGTTTGTTGGTATATCATTGTTCATATTTTTTATAATCGTATTTCTTTGGTGTCTGTTGTTATTTCTCCTCTTTCATTTTTTCTATTTATTTGGGTCCTTTCTCTTTTTTTTCTTGATGAGTCTGGTTAAAGATTTGTCAATTTTGTTTATCTTTTCAAAGAACTGGCTCTTGGATTCATTGATCTTTTGTATAGTATTTTTAGACTCTATTTTTTTTTTTTGTTTCTTCTCTGATCTTTATTATTTCCTTCCTTCTGCTTACTCTGGGCTTTATTTGTTGTTCTTTTCTTGAGTTCCTTTAAGTGCAAAATTAGATTGTTTATTTGAGCTTTTTCTTGTTTTTTGAGATAAGTCTGTAATGCTATGTGTTTCCCTCTTAGGTTGCTTTCCCAGTGTCCCACAGATTTTGGATTGTTGTGTCCTCATTTTCATTTGTTCCAAGATATCTTCTGATTTCTTCCTTGATCTCGTTGTTGACCCATCCATTGTTTAATAACATGTTTTTAGTTTTTATGTCTTTGTGTGTTTTTCAGTATTGTGATTGATTCTACTTTCATAGCTTTGTGGTCAAAGAAGATGCTTGATATGATTCAGTCTTCTTAAATTTATTGAAACTTGTTTTGTGTCCTAACATGTGGTCTATCCTAGAAACATTCCATGTGTACTTGGTAAGTATGTATATTCTTCTGCTTTGGGGTGAAATGATCTGAAAATATCAATTAAATCCATTTGATCTAGTGTGCCGTTTAAGGCTGTTGTCTTCTTCTTGATTTTCTGCATGGAAGGTCTATCCATTGAAGTCAATGGGGTGTTAAAATTCCCAGCTATAACTGTATTTCTGTCAGTCTCTGCCTTTGTGTCCATCAAGAGTTGCTTTACATATTTAGGTGCTCCTATGTTGGGTGTGTAAATGTTTGCTAGGGTTATATCCTCTTGTTAGATTGTTCCCTTTATCATTATGTAGTTTCCTTCTTTGTTTCTTAATAGAACCTCTGTTTTAGAGTCTGTTTTGTTGGATATAAGTACTGCTACTCCAGCTTTTTTTTTCCTCTTTCATTTGCATGGGATATTTTTTCCATCCCTCAATTTCAGTCTGTGTGTCTTTTGATCTGAGGTGTGTCTCTTGGAGGCAGCATATACTGTGGGTTGTGTTTTCTTATCCATTCAGCTCCTCTATGTCTTTTGGTTGAGACATTTAAGCCATTAATATTTAAGGTGACTATCAATAGATATGTATGTAGTGTCATTTTATTGTAGCCTTGGTTGTGGGTCCTTACTTTGCATCACCTTGACTATTCCCTGCCACCCCCAGGGCACTTCTAATGCAATGATGTTATTCCTGTATTTATGCAGCAAGCATTTGTTGGAGTGGTTAGTATGTTGTAGGCACTGGATGGTGGGAGATAATACCAATACTAATAAGATTTGGTACTTCAGTTTGCAGCATTTGGGAAAAAATAGCCTCAATTATGTTACAATGTGGCATGTAGTTTATTAAATGTTGTACAAAGGAAAGAGTTATGAAGTTCACCTGGAGGTGTTAGAGAAGCAACAACGTCTCCTGTGTTTCAATGACACTGAACTTCCCACCATTCTGCAAACACCCTCATGCCTTTGTGCATAGTGATCCTTCTGCCTACACATCCTCTCTTCTCTACTGTTCTTGGCAAAATATTATTCGTATTTTAAAGCTATAGCAAACTATATTGTAAAGCTACCCAAAGTTGCTCTCCTTTCCTCCATGTTAATAGAGTCTTGTTTGGGGAGAAATGGCAACATTTCTGGGAGACCAAACCGTGGCGATAAAGCTTTATTGACCTACACCAAACATGGTATCAAATTCCTTTTGGCTAATTCATTCTATAATTCATTAATAAGTGTTTTATTATTGTTATTGTTAGTAGTAGTAAATGTTTTGCTGAAGCAGCATAGTTGGAGCTTACATAAAATGAAGTCTGGAGGTATGTTTAGAATGGAGACAGACAGTAGCTGAGAAACATTATCAGCACTGGGTCTGCTCCATGTGTCCACCCTGCCCTCCCCTAGAATATTGGCTGCTGCCTTGTGGCAATATGATGGCTGCCTCCATTCTTAGCAGCACTTTCTCACACAACTGTAAGCGTGGCATGAAGAAGAGGCCCGTCTCCCCACTGTTTCTGTGCATCAGGGAGTAAAACCCTTCTTAGAACCCAACTACTAAGTCTCACTAGCCAAAACTAGGTCGGTTGCTCACCCCTTAGCTAGGATGTGGTAGACTGAAGAGGAAATAAGGCCAGAATATGAAATACTTTGATTTCCTCTGGCTGTCTTCCAGAAGCAAGTGGGTGGCATAATTAAGTTTTTGTGGTTAAAAAAAAAAAAAAAGGAAAGGGTAGGGGGAACCTCATTTAAGTATAGATTTTGTGTGGATGGGAGTGAAACTGCAGACAAAGTGGCTAGAGCAATGTTTCAGTAGGGAGGAGATCAGAGCCCAGTGGGGTAGCAATGGTGAGGACAGGGGTCAGAGAGTGAGGACTCAGAACGAACACTCTGGTCAGAGCTGCCAGGTTCCCCACTATGGGCCCTTCCAGGGGCTCTCCAATCCCTCCTTTGGAGAGAGCCTCCTGGGCCTCAGTCACACAGCACATTACCAGCTCAAGCTCCTACCCCTGCATCTTCTCTTGTAATGGCCAGGAAGGGAAAATAATTGCACTCGATTTGGAGCAGTGGGCACATCACTGCAGGGATCTGTTTAATTAAATTTTATCTGCAGCTCTGTAACCTATGAAAAATCAGGAAGCATTTCATGGCTCTCTTAACAGAAGCACTTTAAATCACAGAGCAGCCGTGTGAAGGAAATAAGCTCATCATTTGGCTAAGTTCAGTATTTCCTGTGAGGCTGCTGTGAATTCTGAGATACGAGTAGAGGTGGAGACAGACTCTGTGTCAGAAGGACTCATTCTACAGTGCAGCGGGACAGTGCTACTGTAGGTGTGCATGTAGCATGTCAGGCAAGGGGAGGCTGGCTTGGAGTCACAGCATAGTTCTTTCTGCAAGGACTCTGAATGCCTACTGTGTGCCAAGCATTGTTCTGGACTCTGGGTCCTCCACAGGGAACAAGCCCTAGGGCGTCCACATGGG
The DNA here is from genome assembly GCA_004027735.1 of Carollia perspicillata. Lineage (NCBI taxonomy): Eukaryota > Metazoa > Chordata > Mammalia > Chiroptera > Phyllostomidae > Carollia > Carollia perspicillata. The sequence continues at coordinate 35,953 of PVKM010008336.1, forward strand.
GAGGGAGACAAATAACAAAACAGTAACAAATGTTTAGAATAACTGTCCTGATGGGGCAAATGCATAGATAGTTTCAGCTCTTTGCTGCATAACAGTTCACCTTGAAATTTAATGTATTTTTGTGATTCTGCAATTGGAGCAATATATATTTAAGGAGACTTTTCTTTGATCCATGTGGCATTGACAGAGCCGGCTCACTGGGGCTGGAGGATGTTCCTCTAAGATGGTTTGACTCACTGGCTGGCCCACGTAGGCTGGCTTTTGGCTAGAGCTCAGCCATGCTGCAGCAGTTCTCCTTGTGGCTTCTCCTTGTGCTCATTTTGGCTTCTACTGGCACGGAGGTCTCAGGGTAATCAGACTTCCTACACACTGGCTGATGTCACTCAAAGCACAAAAGTAGAAGGTGCCAAGCCTTCTTCATGACAGAGCTCAAACACCCCAGAATGTCACTTCTACCACATTCTATGGGTCAAGGTTGTTGGTCCATCCCCACATCAATGGGCAGATAAATCAACTCCATCTCTTGCTAAGGGGGTGACACAATCAAATTGCAGAATAGCCCAGGGAATAGGACTTGTAGCTTCTGCTGTCTTAGAAATGTGATCTACCAGAACCCAAAGGAAGGGCACCTGTTTGGGGAAGGGAAGGACTTTTCTTCTAAATAAAATAAATGAGTTGGGGGCCTCATTCTTTGTCAGGTGCAAAAGACTATTAGAATAAACTCCATGTCTCTTTTACATGGAAGAACTGTGTGAGTCAAATTGCTGGGGTTTAACATCTGCAGGTCTGAGCTGCATGCCCCCATGGCAACAGATATGCCTTGTGATCCTGGCCTAGGGATGTAATATATCAGAGCTGGGCCTACAGGTCTTAGAATGGGACCATTTCAATAATAATAGCAAAATGCAAAGTTGTCAGGAAGTTCAAAATGGGACCACCTCCTAGCTTCCACTTATATATGCATATTTGCTGTATAAACTGTGAAGAACAGGTGTTCAAGGTGGGATGGTATGGTTGGTACTTAGAAAATAAACCTCATTGGGCTTGGAAACAATTTGCAAGGTTATTGGTCACTAATTATTCCTTTGGCCAGGTGTGATTGTAGTATGCAATTATAAAAAGAAGGGAACTGCAGGTGAACAGTTCTTGGACATACTTGGCAGCATCTCCAGTAGAATTTCTGGTGTGGACAGCCCTCATATACACCCAGTGAGGATGCAAGGTATAAAGTTACAGGTCTCATCCCCAAGTATCCAAGAAAAAGGTGGGTCCCTCTAGGGCTCACTTTAACCGTTGCAACTGGTGCAACATGATATCCATCCTGGAAAATGTGAAGAGAGTCCCAAAAATGTGAGCAAGGTGAGAAAAAAGGAAAAACACAGATTCTGGAGTCGATAGGCATGGGTTCAGTCTCAGCTCTGCCACTCACTGGTTTTTGACTATGGACACGTCGCTGATCCTTTGTTTGCCTCAGTGTTCTTATCAGTAAACTGGGCATGATAACACGCTTTAGTCAGAGTAATTAATGCATGTAAGCTCCCATAAAGAACAAACCCAAATATCAGTGCCTGACCACTGTAAGCATTTCTTACTCATACAAACTGTTGAGGGTTTCATATCCGTCCTCCTCCAAGCAGTACCATGGAGGTCCTATGAATTTCCCTTTCCTGGACAAACCAAATGCCTTCCTTCAGTGGTTTTGATACAACAGCATGTACTCCAGTAGGGGTTTTAACAGTTTTTTATTCTTAAAATCATCAAAGAATTTGCCTCCATGCTGGAGGCAAACATCCTTCTGTTCTAGCTCTACATCCTTGTCCTTGCAGACCTGAAGCTAATTTGGTTGGGTCAGGACAGCCTCGATAACCTTATGGTTGGAGAGGAGGAGCTGGCTGGGCAACTTGGTGGCCTTTGTGGACAGGATTTAATGAGCATTCTTGAAAATGGACCATTCCATGAAATAAAATTTTAAACACATCCTGAATCTTCTCAACTTAAAAATGTATGCAGCAGTAGGTACTTGCCATGTGACAGACACCGTTTTAAGTGGTTGACCTGTTTCAACCTTTAAAATGCTGCTGGCAACCTTATGATGCTCCATTTGGCAGAGGATAAAACTGAGGCATACATATTTAAATACCCTCCCAAATTCCACAGCTAAGAAATGATGGAATAGAGGTTTGATCCCAGGCAAGCTGGCCTCAGTGCCTGTGAGTCCTGCTACTCAGTAAAGGATAATTGAACACTACAGTGCTTCTCACACATTCTTTTTCCAGTTTCAGCCCAGAGGAAACCATTTCCCCGTTAATTCTACTATAGCATGCACATCACCTTGTCTCCTCTAATTTCATGTTGCCAGTTATTTTCATGACATGTTATAATGATTCTATGATGCTCATTTCTGTCATATTACATAACCATTTATATATTTTATTTAATCTATACCACATTTAGTAAGTAGCTACTATGTGCCTAAGGCCATAGGCTAAGCATACAAAGGAATCAGGCAGTCTCTGATCTGTATTCACAGGTTCAAGGGAGACATAACAGATGAAAGAGGGTAATGAGTTCAACTGCAGATATGTGCATGAGTGTTCTGGGTCAAAAAGGAACTGGGGGGATGGGGTGGAGTGTACCTACTCTGCGCATCTAGGAGGCTGGCTCCCTTTGGAGGAGGTGCAGCCAGGAAGGGGGATATTGATTTCAGCATCCTGGAGTCTTTTTAGGAAAAATATTTTATTGATTATGCTATTACAATCATCCCATTTACCCCCTTTTATTCCCCTCTTCCCTGCACACCCTCTCCCACCCACATTCCCTATCCCCCCTAGTTCACGTCCATGGGTCATACATATAAGTTCTTTGGCTTCTCCAGTTCCTATACTATTCTTAACCTCCTCCTATTTTCTACCTACCATTTATGCAACTTATTTCTGGTACCTTTTCCCCCATTCCTCCCTCCCCTTCCCCACTGAGAATCCTCCATATGATCTCCATTTCTGTGATTCCATTCCTGTTCTACTTATTTGCTTAGTCCAGTTTTTGGGTTGTTTTTAGGTTTGGTTGTTGATAGTTGTAAGTTTGTTGTCATTTTACTGTTCACATTTTTGGTCTTCTTCTTTTTCTTACATAAGTCCCTTTAACATTTCATACAATAAGGGCTTGGTGATGATGAACTCCTTTAACTTGACCTTTTCTGGGAAGCACTTTATCTGCCCTTCCATTCTAAATGAAAGCTTTGCTGGATAGAGCAATCTTGGATGTAG